>APFE030169613.1:16095-32157 GCA_000404065.3 Pinus taeda
TACCAAGGAAGACTAGGATTGGACAGAGTGTTGGATATCCGTGGCTTTGTTGATGCAGACTGGGCTAGAGATCTGGATCAGAGAAGATCTACAAGTGGGTATGTGTTTACCTATTTGGAGGTGCAGTCAGTTGGATGAGTAAGAAACAATCTGTAGTGGCACTATCAACTACAAAGGCAGAATACATGGCAGCCACTCATGCAAGCAAGGAAGCAGTTTGGTTGCAGAGATTGTGTTCAAGTATGGGGTTAGAACAGGGAGCTATAAGGATAGACTGTGATAGCCAAAGTGCAATTTCTTGGCAAAGAACCCTGCTTATCATTCAAAGACAAAGCACATTGATGTTCAGTATCACTTTATGAGGGATATGATAGAAGAAAAAAAGGTGTTGCTGGTAAAGGTGGACAATTTGAAGAATACTGCAGATGCATTGACAAAATCTGTGAGCTCTGAGAAGTTCTCTTGGTGTAGAGAAACAATGGGTGTTTTCAGGGTTTGAAAAATGACTAAGCTCTCTTGTGGCCCCCCTGTGGAAAGAAAACAGCAAGTGGGAGATTGTTGGGTTGTGTTATATTCTTTCCACGACTAAACTACATAGTGAACCGGGGGGTTAGACGGGGGGGGGGAGCCCCCCCTCGTGCGCAGTGGGGGGGTTTGAGGGGGGCAGTAGCCCCCTCTAACGGAGTTCGTGCAGTGCCCCGAGAAATTTTTTTTTGGACCCTATATTAGGTTGGGCAACCTACCATGGTTTTCGGTCCATGGTATTGGATGCTTCGGCATGTATAAATATGTATTGTAACATTGAAAGGAATATAATGAAAAATCAAGCTGGTAGTCTCAGTTTTGAGATCCAATGGGAATCTCTGTGTATATGTGTTTTATGTGTTATGCTCTCGCATTTTTATTTTTCCTGTGATTTAGAATTCGCATGAAGGTAATTTCTATACGGGGTTAAAACCTACATTCCTTTCCATTCTACAAGTAGGATTTCAATTCACCAAGTAGATTTTTTATTTGTAGGTGACTTTCATTCAATCAACAATTTCATTTCAAAAAGTAATTTCCAAGTTTAAAAAAAAAATACAAAACCAACCCAAAAATATTTCCTTTCATGCCTTGTAGGAATATAGACAACTTAGGGAAATTTTTGCCAAATACCTGTACTGCATCCAACAGCCAATATTCTCTCTTATTTGGTGGCTATGAACTGGAGGAACCTTTAGGTGAGAAACCTGACATGTTTGAAGAACCTACAGGGGAAGAAGAAGCAAAGGAACCCATTCCTACTGAACCAATGGCTGAAAACGAAAATGACAGAGGGAATAGAGAAAGAGTTGAGGTGCCTCCCCATCAGGGAAACCAACAGGGAGACTAAGATGAAAAATATAAGCCCCTTTTCCATACCTCATTTTTATAGCCTGACCATAGATGACCTTAACACTTTCCTATTTGAGTTTTCTATTATTTTTCGAACTTATAACTATATGGATGATGAGAAAAAGTTAAAACTATTTCCATCTACCCTCAAGGATGCATCATTGTGCTGGTTCATGGGCTTACTTGGAGATAGCATCACAACTTGGGCTTAGATGCAACAGGCCTTTAACAACAAATATCGAGACTACAGTAGGTCAAAGGATACTAAAGAAGAATTTTTCAAGATGACCATAGGCCATGATGAATCCTTAAAAGACTACGAAGAAAGATTCCAGCTCAGTTACAAGAGGGCCAAGTGCACACTTGACCCTAAGTCACTAAAGTTGGTCTTTCTCATGGGAGTAACAGAAGATATTTTGGATACCTTACATTTGTTATCAAGAGGAGATATCTACCAATTACCCTATGAGGATATTAAGACTATCTTTAGAAACCATTCTAGGGCGGGCATGAAAAAGGGTATGGGTACTCAACTTATGGCCAGTACATCATCTTCGAACTCATCCATCAAGGGTGAAATTGGAAATATGCTAGAAGAAATCAAAAGTGAGATGTTGCAAGCCCTTGCCTTGCAAATGGACACCATGAACATTAAAAGGAAGCAAGAGGAAGCAGAGAGAGCCTTGGCCATTTTTTGAACTATATTGAAATTTCCTCGGTCTGTGAAGAAAACCACTCCATAGACAAGTTCTCTTATTTACCCAGACTCAAATCTGTATATCAAGGAGCATAAGGGGTCACTGAATAGCTCTACTACATTAACAAAAGGAGACCTCCTGGGCCTAGACCATACAAGTAGGGAATGCAAGGGTCATCCCATGCATATTACAACCCCAACCAAACCACGACTATACCTTCTTCAGGACCCCCTGATCATCCCTCCTAGTCTACACTCTCTAATTGGTCCTTTGCATCTTAGTATCATTCGCAGCCAACCAGCCAATCATTTCAACCTTACACTATACCATAACCTCAGTGGAATACACCACTACAGGGGTGAAGGCCCCATTAGAACAATTCTCCAACCCTATTACCTCCACCACCTGCCCAACCACAACTCCTACACTCTGCTCCACCCAAGCAAACCTAGATGCCTACCAAGCCAAATCTAAAGCTGAAAATAGGTAGGATCAACAAGTATATAGTGGAGATACATCATATCCAGCTTATGCTGTGGAAATCCTAGAGATTAACTTGAGATCTGGGAGATTTATCCCGGATAACCAACCTCCCCCTCCACCTATGGAGGTTGAGGAAGAAAGAGAGGAAAGCAACCTTAAATAAAATCCACCCTTTCTTGAGAGACTATCCCAACCACTCCAGCCTACCCCAAAAGAAACTGAACTTCTAGGAGAATTGAAAAATCTATGTAAAGATCCCCCTTCTCTAGGCAATAAAATATTTTCCCATTTACATTAAGTTGATTAAGGAGAAATGCTTCGAGAATCTAGGGAGGCGAAAAAGGGAATCCCTTACCATTAATGTCACTGGGCAGCTATCTAACTTAGTGCTGGGATAGGTAATATGTCCAAAATAGTTGGACCCTGGAATCCCTATACTAGATGTGCACATCAATGGCACCATTGTCTTGAACACTCTGATCGATCTTGAGGCTACCATTAATGTGATGACCAAGGACACCATTCTCAAGCTCAACCTCTAAGGGTCATTGAGGAAGACCACAACAATTTTTCAACTGGAAAACCATTCCACAGTAACCCCTGAGGGAATTTTGGAGGATGTGATGGTCTCCATTGACTCTTGGGAGTACCCTGCACATTTCCTAGTTCTCTAGCCTAAGGCTAAGCTTACTGGCTATCCTCTCATCCTTGGGAGAGCATGGTTGGCCACAACCGATGCTTACATTAGTGGCAGAGTCAAAATATGACCATTAAGAATGGGTATATGTCCAAGCAGTTAGTCCTATACTCTCCTACTCAACCTTATCCAGAGCATGATTTACCTTTATGGTTGGAGGAGGAGGAAGAAGATGAGGTTTATTCCACCAAACTTTATGGTTTGGAAGCAACCATGGGAGGAGGACAACAAGATGAGGATGACTTGATTGAACACCTTTTCCAAAGTCCAACTCCTGGTTGATTACCTTTAGAAGAAGAAGTAAAGGAAACCCATAACAATCATCCAATTGACTTATGCTTGGCTGGCTCCAACCCACTCCATGTCAAAACCATAGAATTCGGCCTAGAGAAAACCTTGAAAATTAATCCATCTCTTTTTGTTATCAAAGAGGAGAAGTTATGCAACATCGTAAAGGAAAATCTAGAATCCTTTGCTTGGAGTTACAAGGAAATGGAGTACACCCCTCAGTGTGTACCCACCACATATACGTCAACGAAGGTTGCACGTCTGTCCATTAACCACAAAGGAGGATGAATCCAACTCTTAAAGATATAGTCAAAGAAGAACTGCAAAAAATACTAGATGCAGGATTCATTTACCCTATCTCCAACAGTGAGTGGGTATCCCATTTGGTGTTAGTTCCCAAGAAAAATGGTAAGTGGAGGATTTTTGTCGATTATAGGGAGTTGAAAAGAGCCACAAAGTGTTCGGTTGTGTTATATTATTTCCACGACTAGCCCACGTAGTTAACTGGGGGTTAGAGGGAGGGAGGTCACGGGGGGTTTGAGGTGTACCCGTAACCCCACGTTATGGGGTCTGGGGCAGCACACCAGAAAATTTTGGTTTTGGACCCTATGTTAGGTTGGGCAGAGCCACCCATGGTTTTGTGCATGTTTTTGCACATGTTTTGGACTTGATGGTTCGGTCCATGGTATTAGATACTTCGGCATGTATAAATATATATTATAACATTGAAAGGATCATAATGAAAAATCAAGCTGGTAGTCCCAGTTTTGGGATCCAAGCGAAAATCTCTATGTATATGTGGTTTATTTGTTATGCTTTCACATTGTTTATTTTCATGTTTTAGAATTCATATGTAGGTAATTTATATACGGGGTTAAAACCTACATTTGGTATCAAAGTTGTTTTGGCTTCAAGGGAACGCCTTTATTACTAAGGGGTTTCGCTCAGGTCAGTGGTAGACCCTGTTTAGTGGGAGACCTACGAGATCGATTCTGGTGGTTAATGAAGATGGCAAGCAGTGGAAAGATAGAGATCGAGAAATTTAATGGTCAAAGTTTTGAGTTGTGGAAACTCAAGATGGAGGAACTGTTGGTGGATAAATATTAGTTGATCATGGTAGATCTGGGTACTAAACCAATGGGAGTGTCCAATGAAGAATGGAAGAAGTTAGATCGAAAGGCAAAGAGCACAATATGATTGTCTGTCTCAGATTCAATATTGGTGAATGTATCAGGGGAAGCAATGACAAAGGCTTTGTGGGACAAGTTTGGGACTTTGTACCAATCTAAGTCTCTGGTGAATAAACTATTCCTGCGAAAAAGCTATATAACTTGATGATGAAAGATGGAGACTTGGTGATAGAGCATCTGAACGCATTTAATACTATGGTAAGTTCATTAGCATTTGTTGATATTAAAATTTCATATGAAGATAAGTGCATCAGTTTGTTTTGTTCTCTACCAAATTCGTGGGATAGTCTAGTTATTGCAATAGGCAGCAATGAAATTTCATTGTAGTTTGATGAAATAGTCTCAGCCTTCCTGACGGAGGAGATGAGATGGAAAAATATGGAGAGCCAGAATGGTTATGCCTTTTCTATATGAGGTTAGTCCTAGAACAAAAACAAAAATAAGTCATCGAGAGGGAGATCTAAATCTAGAGGGAGATGTAAATCTCCAGGAAAACCTGTAAAGGTGGTGTGATAGAAATGCAAAAAGGAAGGGCACTTGAAAAGGGACTGTAAATCTAAAGCTCCTAATAAAGGAAAGGGATCTGATCATGCTCCTTCTGTAGAGGTGAAAACCACCTCAGATGAAGGTGGGGATGTGTACTTGGCTTCTTCAAGTACACATGTAGATCATGAGGCATGGTTGATTGACTCAGGTGCATCCTTTCACTTCACTCCTCGTAGAGAGTGGTTCTATGAGTATGAGAAATACGATGGTGGTGATGTCTTCTTAGCGGATGATAGGAAGGCTAGAATCATTGGTCACGTAGAAGTAAAGTTGAAGCTACAAGGTGGAAGGGCTAGAACACTTCCAGGTGTTTTGCATATTCCTAACTTGGCCAGAAATCTGATTTCTATAAGCAAGTTGGATGATGCAGGTGTAAAAACAATGTTCGAGAAGGATACCTACAAAGTGATTCAAGGAGCACTGGTATTGATGCAGGGAGTTCGGATTGGAACTCTGTATAAGATACAAGGTAGCACTGTTATTGATGGGTGCAACAATTCTATGGTTCCTGAAAGTGGAGCAGAAAATCTAGTGGTATCTGGAGAGAAAACCATGTTGTGGCATCAAAGGATTGGACATATTGGATAGAAGGGCCTTTGAATACTTCATAGTAAAGGTATGGTAGAAGGAATGAGTAATAGCTCTCTAGATTTTGATTTCTGTGAAAATTGTGTATATGGGAAGCAAAATCGGGTGAGTTTCCCCTTTGGTGGTAAGAGGGCGAAACATATATTAGAGATTGTGCATAGTGATGTGTTTGGACATGTGAAGGTTCCATCACTTGGTAAGTCTATGTACTATGTATCATTTATAGATCACTTATCAAGCAATACATGGATATATTTCCTTAAGAATAAATCTGAAGTCTTTGACAGGTTTAAACAATTTAAGGCTCTAGTGGAAAATTAGATATAGAAGAAGATAAAGCTGTTGAGGACAAATAATGGAAGAGATTTTTGCAGTAAGGAATTTGAAGAATTTTGTAAGAAGTGTGGTATAGCATGATGGAAGACTACTCCATATACACCTCAGAAAAATGGAGTTGCAGAAAGAATGAACAAGACATTGATGGAAAGGGCAAGAAGCGTGCTCAATGGTGCTGGGTTAGGACAAGAATTCTGGGCAGAGGTGGTGGATACTGTATGTTACCTGGTCAACAGGTCATTTTCATCAGTGTTGGAGGATAAGAATCCACAAAAGGTATGGACTGGTAAGAAACCCTCTCTTTCACATCTAAGGGTGTTTGGATGTGATGCATATATACATGTTCCAAAGGAGAAATAAACCAAGTTGGATAGTAAATCTGAAAAGTGCATCTTTATTAGGTATAAGGATGGTTTAAAGGGTTATAAGCTTTGGAACCTAGTAACAAGGTTGTGTACATCTAAGATGTGGTGTTCAGAGAGGTGAAAGATGTTATTAAACATGAAGTCTGACCAAAGGAACCTGACAAGATAGAGTTTGAGCTAAAGGAGGAAGAATCAGACTCTACAGCAGAGGAGGAATTAGAAGATGAAGAGCCACAAACTCTCGGTGTGAGAAGATCAATTCAAGAAAGAAGGCAGCCAGAAAGGTATAGTCCATCTGCTTTCTGATCAAATTTTTCTTTATCTATTACTGATGATGATCCCATAACTGTGAAGGAAGCTGTAAATTCAGAGGATGGAAAACTCTAGAAAGAGGCCATGGTTGATGAAATAGAATCTTTGCACAAAAATGAGGCTTTGGATTTGGTGGAGTTGCCGGTTGGAAGGAAACCCATTGGCAGCAAATGGGTGTTCAAGAAGAAGACAAATTCAGAAGGAAAGGTGGAGAAATACAAAGCTCAATTGGTAGCAAAAGGTTATTCCAAGGTGCCAGGAATTGATTTTGGTGATATTGTTTCTCATGTTACCAAGGTAACTTCTATTAGATTACTTTTATCTATTGCTGCTACTTTTGATTTTGAAGTAGAACAGATGGATACCAAGACACCATTTCTTCAGAGGGATTTGAAAGAGGAGATCTACATGAAGCAACCTAAAGGTTTTCCAGTGAAGGGTAAGAAAGAACTAGTATGCAAGTTAAAGAAGTCTCTGTATGGGTTAAAACAGTCACCAAGGATATGGTATTAGAAATTTGATACAATTATATGGGGACTTGGCTTCACCAGAAGCAAAGCACATCACTATCTATATTTTAAATTAATTGGTGACCGTGTTATTTATCTGGTCTTGTATGTGGATGATATGTTGCTGGTTGGAAATGAAAAAGAAATTATCCAAGATTTGAAGACCCATTTGTCCTCCAAATTCGACATGAAAGATCTTGGTGCTACAAACTATATTTTGGGCATGGAAATTAAAAGAGATCATACAAAGAGGAAGCTCTGTTTAAACCAGAGGAAGTATGTCAACACAATATTGTAAAGGTTTAATATGCAGGATAGTAAACCGGTGAAGGTTCCTATTCCTATAGGTGTGAGGTTATTTGTTGAACAGTGTCCCAAGACACACGAAGAGGAAGAGGACATGTCCTGTGTTCCATGTGCAAGTGCTGTCAGTAGCCTGACGTATACAATGGTCTATACTAGACCAAGCATTACACATGCAATGGGAGAATTGAGCACATTTATGTCAAAACCAAGGAAGGAGCACTAGATAACAATGAAGCAGGTTTTCACGTATTTGTGTGGCACTAGTGATTATGGTTCATGCTACCAAGGAAGACTAGGATTGGACAAAGTGTTGGATATTCATGTCTTTGTTTATGCAGACTGGGCTGGAGATATGGATCAGAGAAGATCTACAAGTGGGTATGTGTTTAACCTATTTGGAGGTGCAGTCAGTTGGATGAGTAAGAAACAATCTGTAGTGGCACTATCAACTATAGAGGCAGAATACATGGCAGCCACTCATGCAAGCAAGGAAGCAGTTTGGTTGTAGAGATTGTGTTCAAGTATGGGGTTAGTATAGGAGAGCTATAAGGATAGACTATGACAGCCAAAGTGCAATTTTCTTGGCAAAGAACCCTGCATATCATTCAAAGACAAAGCACATTGATGTTTAGTATCACTTTGTGAGGGATATGATAGAAGACAAAAAGGTGTTTCTGGTAAAGGTGGACACTTTGGAGAATACTGCAGATGCATTGAAAAAATCTGTGAGCTCTGAGAAGTTCTCTTGCTGTAGAGAAACAATGGGCATTGCAGGGCTGGAAAAATGACTAATCTCTCTTGTGGCCCCTTATGGAAAGAAAACAACAAGTGGGAGAATGTTGGTTGTGTTATATTCTTTCCACAACTAGCCCACGTAGTTAACCGGGGGTTAGATGGGGGGAGGTCACAAGGGGTTTGAGGTGTACCTGTAAGCCCACTTTATGGGGTCTGGGGCAACACCCTAGAAAATTTTGGTTTTGGACCCTATGTTAGGTTGGACGGACCCACCTATGGTTTTGTGCATGCTTTTTTCACATGTTTTGGATGCGATGGTTTTCGGTCCATGGTATTAGATGTGATGGTTTCTAGTTCATGGTATTGGATGCTTCGACATGTATAAATATGTATTATAAATTTGAAAGGAACATAATGAAAAATCAAGCTGGTAGTCTCGGTTTTGGGATCTAGGGGAAAATCTCTATGTATATGTGTTTTATGTGTTATGCTCTCACATTGTTTATTTTCATGTTTTAGAATTTGTATGAAGGTAATTTCTATACGTGGTTAAAACCTACACAAAGAAGGATCATTTTCCTCTACCCTTCATTGACCAAGTGCTAGAAAACCTCACAAGGAATAGGCGTTTCTCTTTTCTAAATGGATTCAGTGGGTGTTAACACCCAGGTTGTTCCCTTTGACTCCCAAGGGAATACGGCCGGGGTAACTACTAACCAATCTTTGGACTACAGCTTCTAGCCCAGCTGTAATCAGAGAGGGCTCTCTCTATAAGGTTTGTCACTGTTTTAATGGAGTTTTTAGGATAGTTATGAAGTGAATGTTTGATTGTTTTTTATGTTTGGTTGGGAGGATGATTCTGATATCTTTAGAGTGTTCTCTGCCGGTGAAATTAATCCATTGGGCAATGGGGTCTGTAGCTGTTGTTTCCTTGAGATCCTGGCTTAAGTGCAGCTGGAATTACAGGGCCTGTATGTATTTCATAAAACAAACTGTAAATTGTGAGGGTGAAATGAGAAACAACTAGCAAAGAGCATTTAAGAATTCTTCGCTGAGCTGGGTAGTGGGAAAGAGGTCTATTACTTAGGAGCAATTACTTGAATTCCTGAAACAATAGATTACTATGATGATATAGTGTGAAAGGTAGCATTTAAGAATTACTCTTTCGTTACCATAACTGAAGAAAACATATGAAATAGCTTAGATTGAGCCCAGGGTAATCAATGATTAAGTCCTGAGACTATTCTTTTTCCTTGCTATTTAGATATTGAGTACATGGAAAACATGAAAGATATATGAAAGTATAACAAACATATATATAACAGAGAGTAACAAGAAAACTTATTGAGCCATGAAATACACAGGAATCCTGCAACTTTCAGCCATACACCAGCAAGACATCAAGAGACACAATGCTTTGGGAAATCCCATCATCCTTTGTATTAGTTGTCTGAAGATTTTACAATAGAAGAGTAACAGAATAAATATCAAGAGATTTCTTACATCCGGAGTCCAACCCCTGCTAACAAATGCGAGGGGAAATATATAGAAGTCTATTACAAAATATCTCAGGCATTGAGTCATCTGAGAGGGAAAATATCTTCTATCACTCGTACAGGGTTTGCAGATGAGAAGTTATTACAATCTTAAATGAGTTATAAAGGCTCTTAACTCCTGTCAGAGTAATTTTGACCTTTGGGGCTCACGGAATCGGTTGAGCGGCTTTAACATAACTGTTGAATGACGTGTCTGTGCAGTTGTTACTTCCTGTGTCTTCTTGGCCCTGTCACCTGTGACTGCTGATGCTGTTGTTGTGGCCGAGTACCTGTGCTGAGTTGGCTCAGCCTCTGTCTTCATACCTGCTGATGTGTCTTTGTCCTACTGTGTATGAGATTCAAACTGTCTGCTGAAGAAAAAAACGCGATTACTGACTTTGGTTCAACAGTAATCGTATCAATTCCTCCCATGTATCTGATGAAGGCAACTGATGTTTCAAAATTGACCCCATGGTCTCATCAGTCTCTGTATACTTATAAAAGTGAGGGGGCTCATCAAATAAATGTGCAATTTCATTTATAATAAAAAATAAATTATCTGCTCTATCAAAAAGAATTTGCCCTATTACTGGGCCTACCTCTGAGGATGTACTAGGTGCCTCTGTAATCTATGTTGCTGGAAAATTTCTTACTCTCTTGACATATTTCTCATGGGAGAGTAATTTTCCTGAAGGATCCAATAGGCTGGGGAGCCCTCTGTCCTGCAAGGCCATAAACCTGTTCTGAAATTTATTGATATCAGCTTGCATATCTTGGATTCTTATGTCCAGGGTTTGAATCAGGTTTCTCATTGTCAGGACTCTTCTGATTAGGGAGATAGTCTCAGTCCTGTTTCCAATCCCCATTCTTACCAGCTGGGAACTTGTTCTGTAGTTCAGCACTTCTATCATCTTAGGGGCAATCTCAGGCATATTGCCTAGAGATGCCCTTGCCCTCTACATTTCTTTTCGTGCTCTGCCAATGAGTGCCACTTGCTCATATATGGCCTCAATATATTCCCACTGGTTTGTTATTGACTGGCCAATGGTGGTCCAGATGACCCTCTTGAGCTCTGTTGTGACTTTATCCAATGTGAGCTCTTTTTCTAGCTCAGCAATCCTCTTCTTCAGGGCCTTTACCTCCCTTTCCCTCTCAGCCACATTTTGCTTTGATTTGTCATATTTCTCATTTATTTTTTCCAGGCTGTCCTGGGCTTGGCTTAGCTCATACATCTGGGACTCCAGTACCTGTATTTCTTTCCTCAGCTTCTGCATGTCCAGGCTTTCAGCCTGCTCTATTGTCGGTGCTGAGGTGGTTGGTTTTGTGGTAGTTCGAGCTTCTTGCTGCACTTGTTGGCTGGGAGGGGCAGTGTCTTCAGGGGTTTCCTCAAGGTTTATTCTTCCTGGAGGTGGCTGTGAGGTTTGCCCTGCCTCCTTCTGCTGCAATGCTGCTTCTAATATGGCTTCTGATTCCTGCAGCTTTTCTTGTGTTTGGATGAGCTCCTTGTATAATGTCATTAGTAAGGAAGATGCATCCTTTTCTTGCCTCTGCTGGGCAACCTCATCCGTTTGTGGGTGGAGAGTTGGTGGGATTTTCAATTTCTTCTTTATTGTTGCCATATCAGCATCCCTCAGCTTGAGGACTTGTTGTATAGCCTTAACATCATTGGGGTCATGCCCAAACTTTATTATTATTTCCTCTAAGGCTATGATCCTGTTATCTTTAGCTTGGGAGGAAGCCTTTTCCAACTCAAGCTGTGCTGCAGTATTGTTCAGGCTATTTTGCAGCCTGTAGTTGACTAAGGTCTTATCAGCCAAGGTGGCATAGACCATCTCACTCGTCTGTTTGTGGAGCTCAATTTGATCCATTGGGTGGATGTCTTTTGACAGGACCTCTAGATTGGTCCTGATATAGTCTGCAGCTGTTTGTGGTTGCTGCACTGTTGGAGTGAAGTGGCTCATGGCCATCTTTCCCTCCTACACAGCAAATGTAGACATGAGCCTTTGTTGGTTTGAGGGAGCCATATTCAGCAGGTGATTGTAGAGCTGAATCTTCAGTGGTTCACTCCTTCTCTTTGCATCTTTAAATTGTTGTTTGATGCTTGTTCCTGCTCCCTTTTGTTGAGCTGAGGAGCTCACTTCTCCCAATGCTGCCCTGTCTTGCTCCTGTTGCAAGGAGATGGCAGAAGCCTCCATGCTTGGCATTTCCTCTTCTGAGAAGGGATTTAAACTTTGTCTCTTCTCAGGTGATTCAGTGAGGGGAGTCTCCCTTTCTCTTTTTCTGCTAACATCCTACCTTTGAGGGGTTTGGAGAACAGAGGTGTCAACCCTAGAATCCTGCCTTGGAGGTGTCATTGGTGTTGTCTGCTCTTTGGTGACCATTTAGGCCTCTCCTATTTGTTTTTGCTGACCCTGTTGGTCTCCTTGCTGCTGTTCCTGTTGGGGCTACTGTTGTTGATCCTGTTGACCCTGTTGTTCTTCCATGACCCTTTCCTTGCCTTTGCTCTGCCCTTGATCTGTGGTTTGCACTGCCTCTTGCTGTGTTGAAGAAGATGAAGCAGCTGCTCCTGTTTGAGGCTTTGGCAGAGTAAGTACTTGAGAAGGAGATTCCAAGTCAGCCATTTTTAACAAATGCCTCCTAGCTCTTTCAACTAGTTCTTCTTGGGTGACTAGCTCTTCCAGTGTGTTTCTTCTCCACTTTGGTTGGTTGGCATGTCTTTGGATGTGGAGCAAGCTCACATGCTCATAGCCAGAGAGTTTGCATTTCTACCTTTTCAAGGATATGAAGTTGTTAGGGTCATATGGCTTCCAAAGGAAGCTTTGTTTCAGGCCAAGGCCTTCTAGCATCCTGTCTGCCTCTTTCCATCCCTCTCTTTTATTTAGGATAAAGTGGCCAAGTTGGTTTCGCACTTTAAGCTGTGCCTTTTTGCCCCTTCCTGCAAAGTGCACCATATCGGCATTGCCAAATTGCCTGAAATATTCCAAGGCAGAGAGTCTCATAGGCACATAACTGGGCAATTTGTATGGGCGCAGCTCACACCCATATATTCTGATCACAGTGAAGTGTTGGTAAAAGTACCAATCCCCTATGCTGTAGGCACTGGATAGCTGCAGAATCCTCTGCATCTCATCAGACAGTCTTGGAGGGGGCGAGGTTAAAAAGAGAGACATAGCTGGATGGATGAATAAGTCTATGAACTCAGAATATGTGTATGGAGAGTATGTGAGGATGTGGAAGACTGAGGTCTAGTATACCACAGACCTTGGGTTTCCTGCTGCATCAGTTCTCTTGATCTCAAAGGAGAACTTCTCATGTTGGTGGTACAGAATGAGATGATAAATGTATGAGGTGTATCTGAACACCTTCTCTCTGGACAAGTGTAGAAATTGATCATGTATCTTGTCTGAGATGTATGTAGCATAATCATAACAAATGGGGGTCTTGCCGGGGGAAAACATTGTCATCATCACTAATAGAGTTTCCTCAATAAACTCCATTGATTTGTATCCCAAAACTGAGCTTATCATGTATGCCAGGTCTAGACCCAGTTGATTTAGGTAGCCATCAAAAATGGGAGGGTGCAGCACTGTGTCAGAGTTTGTGATAAACAAATGATTCATCTTTAGAATCTGTGCTTATGTCAGTATCTTGGCTCCTTGGTTGATCAGGTCAAGCAGGGACAAGGGAACCAACTTCTTCTGGGTTTTGAATTGGAGCATTTCCCTGATGGCCTCAGGGGTTGTGTAAAACACTACCGCACCTTCAGGGTTGAGCACAACCCTCTGCATGGGGTCATAACAGACAACACATAAGTGAATCAGGTCAGGGAACTGGTTGACCTGAGGTAGCTTGAAGATTGGGAGGGAGGACTCCCAAATTCCTAGAATATATGTTCCATCTTTGTGCTTAGCTCTGAGCTCATTTAGCAGATGAATGTGGAACTTGAATTTGGATGGGTTATCCTCTGAGATTTGGTAATCTAGGTCTGCCAAATCTTGCCACCCTAGCTCTCTCTGGGGGGCATTCAGGGGAGTAACATTGAGGGCTACTGATGCCGAGGGAGTGTCCATGTCTGCTTGAATGCTTTTTGACAACTGATGAACGTGCTATCTGAGAAAGTGGGATTTAGAGGAATGCAGGGCAGCAGGGTAGATTTATAGCAGAATAGAACACTGCTAGGTTCTCTGAGAAGGCTTTTTACAATGTTTAGCAGACCTCTTTTTATAATTAGGAACAGGTTATGGGCTATGGTTCATGACTGCGCGAACAGAGAAGGGTTTTCACTAAAATTTTAGTGTGAAATGGCTCTGCCAGTGAATTTTGACCGTTAATTCTTCAAGGGTGAGCTGGGTATGTTTGGTTTTGTGGTGAATTCTTAAGCTTCCGCCGTGTTCGGGTGTTTTTTACAATTTACAGTGAATAAACCAGGTTGCAGGGAGGTTCACGGGCAAATACCTATTTAACAAGTTGCTCAGGACGAAACAACAGTTGGGTGCGCGCTCTGAACTTCTGTGGATGGTCTGGAGTTGGTTGGCGAATTGTTCGTCGTAATGCGCATGCAGAGAGAGAAGAGGCGCTTTTTACAAAAAGTGATAAAAACACGTAAAATCATCAAAATATGGCTTTTTTGGCTTATTGGCGTGCTTTTTGAGTGACGTCAGCATGACGTTAGCAAGTGGGTCCAGGTCGGATGACGTCAGCAGGACATCATCAGGTGATGTGGCGGCCTGAGACCGGTCCACGGGGGCGATGAGGTGGCGGCCAGGTGGACGAATGGAGGACAGGGTGCGCGGCCATGGCGCTAACATAGGTGCCAACGAGATGGTGACGCGAGCGGACAGGTGTCTTCATATCGGGCCCCCTTCTATACGGCAAGGAATCTGTCAGACGGGGCTCCGACGGAATTTGGGAGCGACGCGTGGCCCCGCGTGACATCATCGTCTGACAGATATCGGACGATATCTGTCGGACATTGGGGCCCTTCCAAAATCCACGATGACCATTGGATTTGAAGCGGGAGATCTGAAGGCTATCGGGAAGCGAACATGCACGGAGGGTAAACTCAATGGCGGTTAACTGTCGGACGTCGGGCCCCTCCGAAACCCACGACAACCGTTGGATTTGAAGCGGGAGATCTGACGGCTATCGGGAAGCGAACATGCAGGGAGGGTAAAGTCAATGGGCGGCTTAAAATAAAAATATTTATCGGCAAGTGCGCGCGGTGGGACCCTTTGGTTTATGAATGATTTTCAATGGTTTTATCAAAGTTCTTTGTAAAAATTAAATATGCCCGACGACATTAGGCAAAGGCGAGAAATAAAGGTTTTTTCATGAAATTTTCGCATACGGGACATGAAGGGCAAAACTTAGGATAGGCGGGTTTGATGGATTTTTATGAAAAAGGCGCATACTGGCTCCCGACCTTAGGATAAGGCGGGGAAGGTAGATTTCATGAAATTTTTGCCTTTTAGTGGTATGAGGGTGCACAAAGGGTTTTCTTCAAAGGTTTTTTAGGCAAAAATAAATAGTTGGCTAGGTAGATAGGTTCTGATGGAGAAAAGGGGTTAGACTTGGGTTCTTGAGCTTAACCAGATGTTAATCCAATGCCCTAGTAGTGCAACTTATGGCTATAATGCCAAGGAGGGGATATTTATACATTGTTAAGGGTTTATACACAATGGTGTTATAATAGTAGGGGAAGTGAAGCATAGGGAGCTAGATAATAGAGTTAGAGGTTAATATGGGTGAAAATGTGAATGAGGAACAATACTACTAAGTTTTTCTTGAAAACAACTTAGTGTAAAGAGTAGATCAAAATGAAAAGAACTTTACACAAGAAATGTGGCTTCTAAGGCCATAAGGACCAACATAAAGCTTTGAGTCTCTTTGATGTACACAACTCTATGAAGGGGTGTTAGTAATGAGTGGTGTCCAAAAGGGAAAAGAGAAGTTAGTTATGCTCCATTGTGTTGCCTTGCTTGTACTTGGTCAGCAAAGTTGATCTTGGAAGGAACACCACTTCTGCAACCCCATCTACCTACCCAACTATTTTGCCTAGCATTTTTTATTTCTTCTTGGAGGGTGCACTTGGACTTGC
>APFE030169613.1:54422-64817 GCA_000404065.3 Pinus taeda
TCTCTCAAGTATTATTTTATACTTTTTCGAGCTTGGGAGACACAAATTTACAAAAAAGTCAAACCCTGGAGTCTTCTTAAGTTTTTTCAGACTCTCTAAAAATGAAAAACGCCGAGTTTCTCCTATACTAGACTCGTTAAATTTCGACAGTAAAGGACCTGTTCATTTACAAACAGGAACGGACCACTCCTTCTTAGGGTTCGCATTTAAACTAAGTTGGACTCACCCGAAGGGTGAGCTTATAATCAAGCATATGTTATCCTCCTCAAGCTTGTAAAAAATAAGAGGTACTTGCCAGAAATGGGTGGGGGAAAAATGAGAAGAATGAGCCTATTTGATATCTTTTGTCTCGAAGAAAACCTTATTACCGCTCTTGAACACGACACTTATTCGTCCACCTGGGTTGGGAAATCCCTTATCTCACAGTTGACCAAAAATCACTTGACATTTTTAACCGGGTTATGGGAGTTAACTTTGAGTCATTTATCACCAAACCATCTGTCGTGTTGTTATGTGTTCAAGAGATCTGAAACAAAACATTCAACTACAAAATACCTATCATCCATTGTGTCATCCTTGAGTCAATCCTTGCAGCAACATTTCTTCAACTTGAACTATGATTTCTTGTTGTGGGCTTGCCTGCGACGGGTCGCTTTCTATCGACATCAACACATTATCTAGAGAGTTGACTTAGAAATAGTCAGTACCTTGGAGTCTGAATGCATCAATGGCAGGTTTCTCTCCTTCGACGTCAATTTTCATCATTGACTTGCGATCGAAGGATTCCATGAAATGTTCGACATCGACTCATTATTCACATCTCATGGATTGTGCTGGGTACTTTGAGAACCATTGACATTACTGGTGGTCTCTCTCACGCTTGTTAACAATTTACATCATTGACTGGTAATCAAGTGGTTTCTACCATGTTCGACATCGACCCATTTATTCGCATGGCTAGAATCGTACCAATTCGGGAAGTAGAGATGAAGACCCTGGATCTAGTTTCCACCATCCAGGCTGCGAGGAGTTTTGTATTCATTATTTTGTAGACCAATTATGAACAGATGGCTGCGTCCATACTGTGTCTACACGAGAGTCTATGATTATGATGTATTATGAAATCATTCTTGTACAAGAATAGTTAGTCCAATAGTTAAAGTTTTTGATCTGAGTATGGGAATGCCTACCTCAGTATGATATGACATTTTACATGTATTTTGTGTTGAAAATTGCAGGTTCCAACCGGGCTATCCACAAGATGATCCTCGAAATGATAAAGCACTTCACCCTTCTTATATGACTTAACACCCTTATCTATTACAGGCTTCGTACTTTAGGGGGCAATCTGTTACACTGAATTTTGTCACCCTGACTATCTGCAGTATGTGGCCTCATCAATAGCCACATTGTCCTCTTTTGTCAAGCCCCATACCTCTGCTCTTCATGTCAAAACTTCAAAGAGAGAGAAAGTCACTTGAAAACATGTTTATCTCTGGGTACGCAGGTTCCCTCTACCTTGCCTGCGTGTACGCACTCCAAATACATTAGACCTGCGTAGTAATACGCTCTGTATACTAAAGCTAGGGTGCGTACCCCTGTAAAGGTCAAAAGGCGCAAGTTTCATCTTTAAAAAGTTACTTGTGGTCACTTCTAGAGCCTTCTAGAAGAGTTTTTTACGTGTATTGAGCGCCTCCAGATGGTTCATGCATCCCTATGATAGAGGAGCTTATCCCATCAAGAGAGGAGCTACCCCATCCAAAAGAGGGAGTATCCCATTGATGTTGGAACTGAATAACCTCCTCTAGAATACTATAAATACAGGCATTTGGCCATGGGAGGAGGAGGTTGAAAGCTGAACATTCTAAAGGGTAAATGCTGCTGGAATTAGGACTTCCATTTGTTGACTTGTGAGGAGAGATCACTATCCTTCCTTGTTGCCATATTGGGAGTGGGTGAGCTTGTCAAAGTAGAGGAAATCTCTTGCTAGACCCTGGGAGGAGCTTGCAGAACACCAAGGCTCAGGTTGTAATGGTTCCTTTGATTATTTAATACAAATAAGTCCATTCTTCTCAATGATTTGTTAATGAATTATTTCATGTATTCCTTGGTCAATATGATAGATATGCTTTATTTTATGATGAATATTCAGATGGTATGTAATCGTTTTCTTTGTTAGTGTATGCAGGTCTGAAAGTGAAGGAGGAGCTCATCTGGATCAGCAAGGTTGGACTGCTACAACAAGCGTGGGACCTAAGGTAAGATCGAAAACATTTGAATTCTCGTAGAATGATTTGTATCTAGAGAAGGATAGCTCTTGTTTGGTTTGTTTGTCACTAGAGAGTCTTAGACTCCTAGGGAGGTTAGATTTGTCCGCAAATATTACTCTTTCCGCATGACAGGTTTTTAAGGCAAAAATAAATATTTGGCTAGGTAGATAGGTTCTGATGGAGAAAAGGGGTTAGACTTGGGTTCTTGAGCTTAACCAGATGTTAATCCAATGCCCTAGTAGTGCAACTTATGGCTATAATGCCAAGGAGGGGATATTTATACATTATTTAGGGTTTATACACCATGGTGTTATAATAGTAGGGGAAGTGAAGCATAGGGAGCTAGATAACAGAGTTAGAGGTTAATATGGGTGAAAATGTGAATGAGGAACAATACTACTAAGTTTTTCTTGAAAACAACTTAGTGTAAAGAGTAGATCAAAATGAAAAGAACTTTACACAAGAAATGTGGCTTCTAAGGCCATAAGGACCAACATAAAGCTTTGAGTCTCTCTGATGTACACAACTCTATGAAGGGGTATTAGTAATGAGTGGTGTCCAAAAGGGAAAAGGGAAGTTAGTTATGCTCCATTGTGTTGCCTTGCCTGTACTTGGTTAGCAAAGTTGATCTTGGAAGGAACACCACTTCTGCAACCCCATCTACCTACCCAACTATTTTCCCTAACATTTTTTATTTCTTCTTGAAGGGTGCACTTGGACTTGCAAACCCCTTGTGTGCCTTTTCTTTTCCATTGACTTTTGCTTTCATTTCCTATCTAGCACTACCCTTATTTCTTCCAAGGCCCCAAATTAAGCAGTTGGGAACCTTAGTTTCTCTGCCTGACTACTGATCTGCCAAGATTAAACAGTTTGGACAGATTTCTTTCTCTATTCTACAACATAAATTGAAAACATGGCATGATCCAGATTAGACTGTTGGGTCATCCATCAACATTTTAATGGGTATGAAGGCATATACACACCTTGTCTTTTCTTGTAAATATGGAACCTTTGTAGCAGCAAAGTAGAGCATATTTGGCACTTGAATTTGCCAATCATGAAATATGAAACCTATTGGTATAGGTATCCAACAGCGGGTAAAACAAAATCCAGATTTGCACAGAAGAGCAGGATAAGACCACATTCACCTGTCCTTGGGGTAAGTTTTCCTATATGGTCCTTCCTTTTTTCCTATGCAATGCTCCTTCCACTTTCCGAAGAGAAGTATTAAGTATTTTTCCGAATTAGTCCATGATGCAGTGGAAATTTATATGGACAATTTTACACCTTATGGTTGTCATTTTCAAGAAGCCCTGACTAACCTAGGAAAAATATTACACAAATGCATTGAAATGAACTTGTCTCCCTGTCCTCAAAAATATGAATTCCTAATAATTGAAGGGACCGTGCTAGGTCATTCAATATCTCAACAAGGACTCCAGGTGGACTTGAACAAAATAGACATCATCAAAAGGGTCCCACCTGCTCAAAAGCATAGAGATGTCAAAAGTTTCCTAGGGTTAGTTGGATACTACTGAAGGTTCATAAAGGACTTCAACAACTTGGCCTCTCCTTCATTTTGGTTGTTGGCCAAATATTCTGAGTTTATATGGTCAAAAAGTTATGAAGAGGCCTTAGACATTCTAAAGGGTAATTTAACCACTGCACCAATACTCCGAGGCCCAAACTGGGCCCCCGTCTTTCATATTCATGTTGATGCCTCACATAAAGCCATAGGAGCAGCCCTAGGAGAAGCCCTAGGTAAGGTAGAGGAACTCTTGGCTGTTGTGCATTCATTAAACAAATTCAGGTATACATTACAGGCTATCAAACATTTGTGCATACTGACCATGCTACAATCAAATATTTAATGAACAAACTAGATGTGAATGATCAAATTATAAGATGGTTGTTTTTATTACAACAGTTTGATCTAACCATTGTTGATAAGCCTAGTAAGGAAAATGTTGTTGCAGACTTTTTATCTAGGGTAAATGTTCCATAGGTGAAGAAGGAATGGTGGATGACCAGTCGCCAGACGAGAACTTCTTCGCTACTTCAGTTCTCTCTCCATGGTTTGCTGATATAGAAAACTATTTGGTATCTGCACAATTCCCACTAAACATGCACTCCAAAGAAAAGAGAAATATAGTCAAGAAAATCACCCCCTTCACTTGGATTGGGGGCAATATTTTCGAAGTTGTCCCAGATTAAATCTTGAGAAGGTGTGTCAAGGAAGAGGAAGTCTTTAACATCCTTTTGACTTGTCATGATGGGCCTTGTGGAGGTCACTTTCCAGCAAAGGGGAAAACATTGAAAGTGTTACAAGTAGACTATTGTTGGCCCACTCTTCATTAGGATGTGAAAAAGTACACTAGTCATTGTCACCGGTACCATAGGATGGGAAGGCCTACTCCAAGAAATTAAATGCCCCTATAGCCTCAAGTGACTTTCGAGCCATTTGACAAGTTGGGCATGGACTTCATTAGGCCTATCAACCCTCCTTCAAAGAAAAAATAGTACATTATTGTGTGCACTGATTATTTGACTAAGTGCGATTAAGCCAAGGCAATTAAGGTAGTAACAGAAGAGAAGGTGGTCGAGCTCCTAAGGGAGAATGTATTCTACAAATTTAGGTACCCTAGAGAGCTAGTCATAGACCAAGGAAAATATTTTTCCTCCAACATGATTGAATACCTACTCAACCATCACAAGATCAAGCATATGACCTCCATTACCTATCATCCACACGCTAATGGAAAAGTAGAGGTGACCAACAGGGCACTGGAGGGAATGTTAACCAAGGCAGTGAGCAGCAGCAGGAAGGATTGGATAGAAATACTAGTTGATTCCACTTGGGCCTATAATACCACATGGAAGATCACCACTGGATTCAAACCCTATGAGCTAGTCTATGGGAAAAGGGCCTTGTTGTCCATTAAGTTTGAATATAACACATTAAGAATGGTAGCCCAACTATATTTGGATCTCACAAATGCACAAAAAGAGGGATTGTTCCAATTGAATAGCTTGGATGAATTTAGAATCTAGGCCCTCCTACAAAGAGAGATAGTTCAACTTCAGAGGAAGATCTGGCATGATAAAAATATTAAGGAGAAGCAATTTCAGGAGGCTGATTGGGCATTGTTATATGATTCTAGGTATAAAGACTTCAAGGGAAAGTTAAGGAAAAGATGGATCATACCATATGTTGTGGAAAGATGCCATGATAATGTTTCAATGCAAATTAGAACTATAGATGAAGAATCCATTCCTTTGCTTGTTAATGGGCACCGATTGAAAATTTACAAGAGACCTTTATCAAAACAAGATTTCATTGATAATATCAATAAAATAGTGATGATGGCGGAGCAACTTCTAGCTCCTCCCTCATCAAACCATTGAAAAAAGAATTCTCATGTGAAAACCTCCATGACATGCCTGAGTCCAATCTTTGGGTTGAAAACCTCATGAGGCAACACAATGATGAAAAAAAAGGAAAAAAGAGAAAAAGGAAAAAAAGGAAAAGAGAATAAGAATATCCCTGGATGAAAACCTTCCTTGAGGTGCCCAGGGAAAAAAAATAGGGTGAAATCCTCTCTGAGGCAGCCTAATTGCTTTTCAAAAAAAAATGAGAAAAATATATAATTGTCATGAAATTTCCATTTGTACGTGGGTGAGAAAGATAGTCAAGCAGAAAGAGAGGATCCGAAGGGAACCCTGCCTCTGACATATTCATCTCCTCCACTCCTCGCCATGCATCCCTCCATCATTTCTATCATTTTTCCACTCCATTTCTTTGATTTATGCAAAGACTGTGTTTTCTCCAAGATCCCCTGAAAACCTACAGGATGATCCTGTCGGAATTACAATGAGCCAGAAATCCTATATGAAGCAATCTGAAGGGACATGATAGATTTTTTAGGTCCCTAAACATCACCCTATGCATGATATAACACCTCACCTCATCCAACATCATCATCCCTACACTCACCATTCAAAACAAAAAAAATCAGTTTCAACAGTTTCTGCCAGTCTTAGGAAAAAAAGGGAAACAGAGAGGAGTAAGATCATTACCTGAGTATCCTTTGCTCTACACACTTCTACTCCTTTCCATCCATTTCACCATCCTCATAGCCCTAGCTAGAAACATGATTAAAGAATTATGAGGGAGAAGTAGCTACAGGACATCCTATAGGAAATCCTGTAGCAGCCTATCCCACAGAATGCTAATCACACCAGCAACAGGTCTTCACTAGGATGATCCAGGAGCTCCACAGTAGTAGAAACATCAGATCTTTAGCCACAGATACCTACAAAAGAAAAGAAACCATTAGCAGATAGAAAGAGGAGAAAGAAGAATGGCATGTAGCAAATATGCAATGCAACACCTCTAGTCTTCAACAACTGCAACATAGGATCGAAACCATAGGTAAGTATCTGAATCACTTATTGATATACATAATGTAGTCAAAAGTTGTAAGGGTTACGAGATAGTTGGTTTATAAGTGAAAAGGTGGCTAATTAACTTGGCCACCTTCGTTCAGTTAGCACATGCACAATCTGGTGTCCTCTCACACATGGCTACAAGCAACTCAAACATAGAAAAGGAGTAGAAAAAAAAGAGGTTAAACTATCTATGAAGTGGGAGTTGATTATGAGGAGTCGGAAATGATGAGGTTGTAGTGGCGACCAATGGTCCAAAAATGACAATGTACCTTTTCTTCTAGCACACAACCTCACCCCGAATGACCATAAGAGGGAATAAAACATCATTCCCATGCATTCATGCATTTCACCTCCTTGAAACTCCCTCACTCAACTCGCTCTCACAACTCAAGCCACCCACTGGGAGTAGAGATCCATCATTCTGCACAGGAGATCCTATACGCGCATGCACAGGAATTCCTATAGGATACAGTCTATAGGATACACAGAGACAGTCTACAAGGTTGGCATAGAAGAGTTCAGAAGGGATATCATGGGAATTGGCCACTACAACTAGTCTAAAGAGGTAGGCTCTAAAATTTCACCCTCCTTTGCAAGTAAATGAACCAAGGATACTCTAAAGTTGAGTGAATTTAGTAACTGTGTGAAGTGAATTAAATACACAGTCAAATCTGTTTTGCTCCTACATTTGAAAAATTGTGTCAACCCTCTCATTTTCTCCTCAATCTTCACCAACAAGATGACAGGAGGGTTTAATAAGGGAGATCCCACAAACATTGTGAGAATCCAACGACACCGCCATGTGCTTGAAATCGTTTCAAGACACAACTAGATGGGGTTTTTCGAAAAATTTAGAGGGTATGATGATGAGGTCACTCAAGAATTTGCTTTCTCCCTCACTCCACACAGCAAAATTCATGTTACAGTTGTATTAAGGGGCGTCACTATAGATCTCACCCTAGAGCTCATCAGCAGGGTCACCACACTTCCCCTAGGAATCCCATGGAGAAAAGAAGACAAAGGAGATAGCCAGGTGGCAAAAAGAAAATTCTTTTTAGAAGGTGAAGAACCCACTGAGGATAAAATGGAGTAAGGAGGGAAAGTTTGCCATAATGATGGAGTGAGGTAGGCTACCAAATCATCAAATACATCTCATGTGAGTGTAGATATAGTGTTTTCTATGGCTATCATTTCAGGATCCTTGAGGAATTAAGATTTTGGGTAGAAACACCACCTCACCAAAGGCTCAACATACCATATTTCTTGCTGCAATCACTCATACACAAAATCATCAAGGTGAAGGAGGGGAATTCAAAAAAATTGGCTAACCATGGGTTGATTAGGATCATCATTGAATATTCCCTCCAAAATCTCAAAACCCATATAACATGGTTAGTCTTTAGAGACTTGCCAGTAGAGGATGACATCAAAGCCCTCACTTATGATGTTAGTCCTAGTGTCAGTGAAGAGGAGGTAAAACAAGAAGAGGAAGATACAAAGCAAGATAAGGATGAGATGAATGAATAAGGAGATGAAGCAGAGGAACATGATGAAGTTTAAGAAGAAGAAGTAGAAGAGAAGGAAGATGATGAAGAAATAGAGGAGGAAATTAAGGAGGAAATAGATAGAGATGATGGAGATCTACAAGAGGAAGAGGACAAGAAAAACAAAGAGGGAGAAGGAAATAAAATAGAAGGGAAAGAACACAAGGAGGATTCACCTAGGGTGTCTCCAGAGGCCACTGAGAGAGAAGCAACAACTGCCCCCACTACTCTCAGCACCCCAGTCAAGAAACAAGGAGAAAGGGGGAGGCAAACCCCACTATATTTCAAAACAAGAAAGAGCTCAAGAATAAAATAGGGGAAGCCAACATCAACAAAAATTCCTATTGATATTTAAGATTCCCTACACAAAAGGAAAAAATGCCTTCCCCTATGTCCCCTATCACCTATGTAAGGAGGCCTACTACTAGATCAACTTCCTCAAAGGGTAAGGAAATCCTACAGGATCCACACCAAAATCTATAGGAAGCAGAACAGTCCTACGAGATACTCTGCTGGATCTACAAGAGGCACAAAAATTGGAAAGAAAGGCATGGGATCAAAAAGAAGCTAAAGAGGAAGACCCAAAGACAAAGGAACCCAACCCCCAACCTAACCTAGACTCCTATTACCGATTTATTCAAGGAGGCAGGGTAATACCTAAAACATTTGCCATCCCATTGTTCTTTGAGTTTGAGAAGGAGAGGGCTAGAACCCACCAATGGATGTAGATTGCCAAATCAAAGGGGGTGGAAGACATTGGGCACATGGAAGAGAAACTCAAAAAAATGGGTAGAGAGATACGTGGCTTAAGGGATAGAGAATATATGATGAGAAATAAAATTGAGAGAGAAAATGCATGGCTAAAGGGAAAGCTACAAGAAAGAGAAAACCAACTAGCATGTATGGCCAGCCTATCCTTGGAGGTAATCCAGTGTAGGATGCCAGCTAAATCCTATGCTATTTACCTCAAAGAAAAATGGCTGCAGCTTCAGGCTAAGACACTAACACAGGGGGGAACCACACCACTTTAGGACTATAGGAAGTTTATTGAACTTTGTCATTAAAGCACACTAGAGGATAGGGCCAAAATGGCTTAGTTTTATTTGCAGAACATGGCCCTCACATATATGAATGTTTGGGACGCTAATGCTAATATCTAAGATATACAATTAATTTCTTTGGCATCATGGATGAACCATGAGGAGTCAAGAGCTGTATAGTTGAAAAGGATATTGGCCAGAGAGAAAACTAAACCTATTTTGGTCAGAGCTGAACAATTAAATCCCATCGCCCTCATCAATACCCATAATTTGATTGCAAATGACTCCCAGCTAGCACCTAGAGATCCTGCTGCCCAATAGCAAGAAATTTCACATTTTGAGGACATGTTTAGGCTGCTAGGAGATGATAGTATACATACTTTCCTAAGGAGATGGAACACACTTCCACACAGCTTAAAGATAAGAGAGTATCACTCCACTCAAAGGTTGAGAGAGGCACGCAATAGGACACCTACGTATAAGAAATCTATGCAAAGGTTGAAAATCAAATGGATAGGCTGAAAACTCAGTCCACCACTAGTCATAGGGATGCTAGAAGGGAGAAAAGAAGAAGAATAAAAGAGGTAGTGGGAATAAGTAGAAAAGAAATCAGGCTTTTATGAACAAGAGTAGGAGACCACAGCAGAGGGATGGGATGTCAAAGAGGCTAACAGAGCCATGAAGGATATGGATATTGACTAGGTTTATCAGAGGATGAGCAACACTTTCAGTAGGGGTGATGATGAGCCTCATCATTGGGTAAATATATGGGCCTTAATTCACCTCCTAGCTTAGCCAAACCAACTATTCTCATAACTTATTGCATACGTTTTATTATATTTTGTGTATGAGATGAGTTAGAGTTGGATATTTTTCTTTGTGGTCTAATGTGCATTTAATGTGGGATTAAAGAATAAAAGAAAGGAATTTTGGCAAATACAAAGGTCAAAAATCAAATGGGACAAGGGAGAGGGATTATAGGAGGTAACTCCTCATTTACTAGCCCTCCATTCAAATATTCCTCCATCAGCTTGGAGTGCAAATAACGAAATCATGAGGACTAGAACACAACCGAGCAAGTGAAAGACAAAA
>APFE030169613.1:65825-76247 GCA_000404065.3 Pinus taeda
TCTTGGATATTGACTCCTGGGTTCTCCTAGAACTTCTAGCACCCCATTCCACTCATCACACACCTTTCCCAACCTTCCCAACACATCCAAAACCTCACAATTAGATCTCAGTTGTATCTTGTAGGTTTCTTGTAATTCCTACTAGATCATCCTGTAGGTTTTCCTTAAATGACCTATTTTGCAAACGAACTGACGGGAAACCTCTAAGAAGTCACAAAGAGCCTCTTAGGACCCTTCCAAACCATCCAACCACTTCATCAGCCTTCTTGCCATCCTCAATCACCTTCCATCCACTTGTCACATCCACAAGAACAATTAGTTTGCATACTTGATTTTCCCTAAAAAAAACCAAAAAAAGCGATAACGGGTTTAATTTAGTTTTTTTCTTGCACATTAGTATGGTTTGATGCTATTTACTTCTATAGCTTAGATAGTAGCATTTGTTTAGTGTTGATTTAGTAATTCTTCTTAGCATAGTTAGTTAAATGGTTAATAAGGATATGGTGTGATTTAGCATTACATGTTGTTTCCTTCATTACTACAACAGGGTATCTCTCTTAGAGTAGATTTTCCCTTCTTCCATCAAAGAATCAAGATTATTTTGACTATATAGAATTCTGGCTTGGAACCCTTGGGGTTTCTCACAGGTCAAATAGTGATAATAGGTAGGACCATCACTTTTACTTGTGCATATAGCACTGTCACCTCCAAGTTTTACGAACCCTGGGTTGATAAGTAAAGATTGTAGCTTGGGAGTTGCAACGTCCTTGGTGCAATACTAGCACTCATCACCTTTATGTAGAGGAGGGCCTGCATCCTAAATTCATATAACCCATTGTGCTAGAGAAGCCTCTCTTGTTGTGCCCTTGTAACATCCAAATCCATCTTTGCTTCCATTCTCAAAGTGTTGTACTCAAAATCAATGGAGAGAAGATCCTTCTTCCCGTAGACCAAATCATAAGGGGAAAAACTAGTGGTTGTCTTCCATGTCGTATTATAGGCCCAAGTGGCCTCCACTAGTCTATCATCCCAATATTTCCTACGGCTTCTCACCACCATTGTAAGAATTCTTTCCAATGATTTGTTGCTAACATCCACTTGTTGATTGGCCTTAGGATGGTAATAAGTTGACCTCTTCTAATTGATCTTATGTTGTCTCAACAAATTCTCAATCGAGTGTGAGGTGAATTGAGTGCTATGATGACTGACTAGCTCTTTATGGTACCCAAACTTGTAAAACACATTCTCCCTTAAGAACTCAATCACTTTGTCTTCTGTGGCTACCTTCACAGCCTTGGTTTCAGGCCACTTTGTCAAGTAATTAGTGCACACAATTATGTACTTTTTCTACCCTAATGGTTGATCAATTGGCCCAATGAAATCCATGGCCCACTTGTCAAATGGCTCAAAAATAACTTGAGGTTGCAAAGGAATTTCATCCTTGGGAGTAGGTTTCCCCATTATTTGGCACCAATCACATTGGATCATATATCTTCTTGCATATTGGTGGAGACTGGGCCAATAATATCCAGCTTGTAGTATGTGGAAGGTTGTCCTCTTGGCTACAAAGCTACATCCACAAGCCCATCATGACAGGCCAAAAAAATGTCAAGAACTTCCTCCTCCATGACACATCTTCTCAAAATTTGATCCCAGCCTAGCTTGAAGAGATTTCCCCCAATCTAAGTGAATGGTACAATTTTCCTTATAATTCATCTTTTTTCCTTGGAGGATAGATTTGAAGGGAACTGTGAAACCACTAAGTAGTTTTCTATGTTAGAAACCAAATAAAGAGAAAAGGAATATAGAATAAATTCTCATATGGAAGTTGATCATCAACCATTCCTTCCTCACCTTTAGGCAAATCCAGTTTGGACAAAATCTGAAACGACATTTTCTCTACTAGGTTTATCAATGACAGCTAGATCATACTGTTGTAACAAAAGAAACCATCCAATAATTCGGGCATTCACATTAGGTTGGTTCATCAAATATTTAATAGTAGCATGGTTAGTATGTACAAAGATTTGGTAACCATAATTTCTAAATTTATTCAAGGAATAAAAAACAACTAAGAGCTCTTTTTTAGTCATAGTATAGTTCAATTTAGCATTGGACAAATTTTTCCTAATGAAGTAAATGGCACAAGGTAACTTGTCATCTATCTCACTTAGAGCTTCTCCTATAGCTTTGTCAGAGGGATTAACATGGATGTGGAAAGGAAGAGACCAATTTGGGCCTCAGAGTATAGGTGTAGTGGTCAACTTTCCCTTTAGGGTTTCTAGGGCCTCTTAGCATCTTTGTGACCATAAAAATTCAAAGTCCTTGGCCAATAGTCCAAAAAAAGGTGAGGATACTTGGTTTAAGTCCTTTATGAATCTCCTATAGTATCTAGATAAACCCAAGAAACTTCTGATATCCCTCTTCTTCTGAGGAGTAGGGACCCTCTTTATGATAGCCGTTTTATTTGGGTCCACTTGTAGTCCTTCTTGGGATATTAAGTGACCTAGAGAAGTCCTTGCATTCATAAAGAACTAACACTTCTAAGGACTAATCGATAATTTCATTTCAATACATTGTTTAATACTTCTCCCAAGATAGAGATAGTCTCCATGAAATCACACCCTTAGGGGGTGAAATCATCGATATAAATTTCTATAGAGTCATGGACTATCACTACAAAGATGCTCAGGATTGCCATCTAAAAAGTGGTAGGGGCATTGCATAATCCAAAAGGAAGGACCCTATAAGAAAAGGTACTCCAAGGACAGGTGAAGGTGGTTTTTTCTTGGTGCTCTGGGCTGATATATATTTGATTGTAACCATTGAATCCATCTAGGAAATAGAACATATTTCCTACCAGATTATCTAATACTTGGTTAACGAAAGGTAGAGAGAAATGGTCCTCTTTTTGGCCTTATTTAGCTCTATTTAGTCCATAGAAATCCTCCACTTCCAATTTTTCCTTCGAACCAGAACCAGAAGATCTTCCCACTCGTTATCTAAGATGGGGTAGATGAACCCCACATCCAACAACTTCTGCAGTTCTTCTTGGACTATATCCTTGATGGCTGGGTTCATTATCCTATAAGGTTAGCGCACTAGCTTGTGGCCTTCCTTGATGTATATGTGGTGAGTAAACAATGCAAGGTGCACTCCTTCACTTGCTTATAACTCCAAGCAAAGGAATCCAGATTCTTTCTTAGCACGTCATATAACTCCTCTTCCTGATGTGCATAGAGAGAGGGGTTTATTTTCAATGTTCTTTCTGGGCCAAATTCTATCACCTTGACGTGAGTAGGACTTGAGTCAGCGAGGCATAAATAAGTCCAAGGGTTACGTTCAAATTTATTTACTAAATCCTCAAGATCCATGGTCTTGGGGGGTTGACTCTAGAGGATTCTTTCAATCAGGTCATATTCATAAGGATTCCCCCCTCCTATAGTAGCATCTAGGGTATAGATTGGGGAAGAGTAGATTTCATTTTCCTCCTCCTCTTCTCACCATAAAGGTAAGTCATGCTCTAGATATGTTTGAGAAAAAAATCACAAGACCAATTTTTTTGAAAAATTCCCATTTTTAATGCTCATATTCCCAACCCTACAACTTATGTAATCATCAGCAATGGATAACCATGTCCTTCCAAGCCCATGAGAGGATAATAATTGTTGGAAATAATACTGAGAGGGGGTGGGTGAATCAGTATTATCAAATTCTTTTCAATATACCTTCCAGATTTATACTTTAATTTATTCTTCAGATATTGATCATTAGTTTGTATGTCAGTGCCTATAATAATGAGCAAGAACAAGAAAGATAGATAATCACACCAAGGAACACCAGATATAAGGTGGAAACCCAATGTGGGTGAAAACCACCTGCTGCAATATGTCTCTATCTTCTCTCAATTAGAAACTTCTTTTACAAAGATTTTGTACTGGTGCAGTCCTTTTCTAGTATGCAGGCTGCAACCTGCAGAGAGCTACAACCCTCTCTCGTTTTCCAGCCTCTCCTGGAAGGGAGCTACAACCCCCTTTGCTCTTTTTACTTCTTTAAGGACCATGTTTCATGAATTTTCAAACTAGATCCATGGACATCAAATAATCAACAAGTACATATGAAACAACCAAACTCCTTATGCAATCAACCAATGAATCACCCAATTTCTCAGAATGTTGTAAACACAAAGGTAATAGCAGTAAACTAAACCCAAAACTCTGCAGCAAATAGATAAAAGGCTGCCAACAAATACTTCAAAGAAATGTCCACAACTTGACCAATATAAACCTGCGGATATCCGCAACTCTTCTGTGTCTAAACTGCACAGATCCGCACCTAATGTTTCTTGTGCTCTGCGTACTTCTCCCCAGATCTGCACCTGCACTGTCTGCCTCATAGCATACCTCCACAGTGTGACTTCTTCTGCGCTGCGTACCTCACACTGCGCCTTCTTCTTCATTGTGTACCACTGCACAGTGCTTTCTTCTGCACTACGTACCTCACGCTGCGCCTTCTACTGCGCTGCGTATCCCCGCACTGTGCTTTATCCTGCACTGCTTACATCCGCACTCACGCTGTGAATCACTTACGAACTTCTGATTAGGGCCAAATTAACAGTCCTTCAATGTGCCACAGTCAGTCAGATCCACAGATCTATTCATGCGCCCGAGAGATCACAACCTATCAATAGATTCACCGTAAGTTTTTCTCCTTGATTTAGATCTAGCTTTTAAAAACCAATCACCCAAAATTTCAGATCTTAAGATATTCAAATTTCACAAGTGTGTAGCCAAGAGATATCCTTTCCTTTTTACAGGCAAGCCTTTACTCAAACCATGGTCCAAAACCATAGGTATTCAATACTAGGAACCCAATACCTTGGATCAATATTTTTAGATGAAAATCCACAGACCAAAACCATAGGATCAAATATGTCGGGCTAAATACTATGGACCATTCATAAAGATTCCCATGTGCACGCGTTTTTCTGCATTGGAGTGAGTGAAATTGGGGTCCGCACCTTCTGAACAGAGCACCTGCATGTATGTCCGCACTTCTTGGTCGCCGTACCTGCGGGTCCACAGATTCTCTTAGGATCACCTGCGGGTATCTCATTTTGCGTGATTTTGAGTGCCTGAACTGAGATCTACCACATGAGTGAGTTGCAATCAAGTACAACACCTATACCATAGAGCCAAACGGGAATCATAATGCCAACAATCTCCCCCTTTGGACTTGATGGCAACCTCAAGATCCTCAATGTCATTCTTCCCCTTTGACATCAAGGGGAAATGGTTATGCTCCCCTCAGAACATTCTTAGGCCTTTGCTTTGCTGATCATGCTCCCCTTGAAAAACCAGATTTGCAAAAGGAAAGAAATATCTGCACGAACAACCACAGTCCACCAAACACCATAAATGACCGATAGGGACATATTGCAGCAATATTCAGATCAACATGAAGATCTTCTACCATAATGCCAATAATGCATTATATGCTCCCCCTAAACCTATGCCATTCGATCTTCGACCAATCCATATCCCAGCAAATGTACGCGCATACCCCAAATGAAACTTGCATACAACCAACACTCTCTGTAACATATGAGATTCAACAACAAGATGATGCATCAACAACCCCCAGCTCTTTCCTGAGGTATTCAAAGGTCTCCCTGGGCAATGGTTTGGTGATTATATCAGTAACTTGTTCCTTAGAAGGAACATACTCCAACTTGACCTTTTGTTCCAACACTTGTTCTCGGAGAAAGTGATACTTGATTGGTATGTGCTTGGTTTTTGTATGCACGACTGGGTTCTTAGAAATGCTGAGTGCACTTGTATTATCACATAAGATGGAGATAGGTGGAGTACAAGTGATTTGAAAATCCTGCAAGGTCTGAATCATCCAAAGGAGTTGAGTGCAACAAGATGCAGCAGCCACATATTCTTCTTCAGCTGTAGATAAAGCAATCGAACTCTGTTTCTTGCTGAACCAAGATACTAATCTGGAACCCATAAAGAATGCACCACCACTTGTGCTCTTCATGTCATCCACGCTTCCGGCCCAATTTGCATCAGTATAAGCATGAAGTGTGAGATCTGTATCTCTAGGATACCATAAGCCATAGTTTTGAGTTCCTTGAAGGTACTTGAAGATTCTCTTTACTGCTTGAAGATGAGTTTCCTTTGGATTTTCCTGAAATCTTCCAACTATTCCCACTGCATGCATGATGTCTGGTCGGGTACCTGTCAAATAAAGTAGACTTCCAATCATAGATCTGTAGGTTGGTTGATGTACTGCTGTTGATTCATCATTTGTACTAAGGTTGCATCCTGTGACCATGGGGGTACATACTGGTTTTGCATCTTCCATGCCATATTTCTTCAAAATCTACTTGAGATACTTGGTTTGAGACAAGAAGATCCTGCCTTCATTTTGTTGGATTTGCAATCCAAGAAAATATGTCAGTTCTCCAAGCAAGGACATTTCGATTTCTTTCTGCATCACCAAGGCAAAGCTTTGACTCATAGCTTCTTCATTGCTGCCAAAGATAATATCATCTACATACACAACAAGTATTAGCAATTTGTCATTTTCAATTTTTATATAAAGATTGCTATCTGCTGAACCTTTTGAAAAACCTTGTTGATGAAGATATTTGTCCAAACGGTAGTACCAAGCTCTTGGAGCCTGTTTAAGACCATAGAGAGCCTTTTTCAGTCTGCATACAAGATTTGGATCATTCCCAAGAATGAAACCATCTGGCTGCTCAATGTATACTTCTTCTTTTAAGTCTCCATTCAGAAAGGTTGATTTCACGTCCATTTGAAATACTTTGAACTCCTGAAAGCTTGAGAGAGCAAGAAACATTCGGATGGCCTCAAGTCTTGCAACAGGAGAAAAATTTTCTTCAAAGTCTATTCCTTCTTGCTAAGCATACCCTTTACAAACAAGCCTGGGCTTGTTTCTAATTACTTGCCCATTTTCATTCAACTTATTTTTGAAGACCCATTTTGTCCCTATGACATTCTTATCCTTTGGTCTAGGAACCAACTCCCAAGTGTTGTTCTTTTCGATCTACTGAAGTTCTTCATCCATTGCCTTGACCCAGCATTCATCTTTGCATGCTTCTCTTACATTTTGTGGTTCAGTGGAGGAGAGTAATGCCAAATAGCTTGAAGCTTCCGTAATTTTTCTTCTTGTTTGTACACTTGCCTCCTTTTGTCCCAAAATCTGAGATTTTGGATGATTCTTCTAAATGTACCTAGATGGAGTCTTCTCTTCTATCCTTATCTATTCCTCTGGTGCCTCTTGAGGTTCTTCTTCATCATCTGTCTGATTTGTAGAGTAGTCTTCATCCTCTTTGATATTTTCATGATTTTCTTTCCTAGGGATGTATCCTTTTTCATCAACCACTACATCAATGTTGTCAACAATTCTTCCAAGTATTTTATTAGAACACTTACATGCTTTGCTGTGGGGATAATAACTAAGGAGAATGCCTTCATCTGCTCTAGGTTCAAGTTTTCCAAGCTGTTCATCAGTATTCTTAATATAGCATTTTCTTCCAAAAATTTTGAAATGCTTTACCAAAGGAGTCTCATCATACCAGAGCTCTTGAGGAGTTTAAGTGCTATTTACTCGGACATTTGTTTTGTTGAGAATAACAATTGCAACAAATGCAGCTTCACCCCAGAAGGTTGCGGGAGTTCCAAACTCATCAAGCATAGCACGAGCCATTTGTTGGACTGTTCTGTTCATCCTTTCCACCACTGCATTTTTCTGAGGAGTCCTAGCTGTAGAGAACTCCCTTCTTATTCCATGTTCTTCACAAAAATCAAAAAATTAATTTGAGGTAAACTCCCCACCTCTGTCAGACCTGAGGCACTTAATTTTGTAATCTGATTCATTTTCAACCAAGCTTTGAAGGATTTGAATTTTTCGAATGCTTCGTCCTTGTGCTTCATAAGTCCTAACCAAACCATCCTGGAGAAGTCGTCAATGAATAATATAAAGTATTCTTCTCCTATAGGCGACCTTGTTCTAAATGGACCACATACATCTGTATGGACTAGCTCAAGAGGCCTGCTGGCTGATCCTTCCTTTTCAGGGAAGTTAGTTCTGGTTTGCTTACCAAACTGACATGATTTGTATATGGTGTTGTCTGGAATTTTGATGTCTGGAAGACCACGAAATACCTGGTATTTGCATGTTTTCCTTATTTGTGAAAAGCGTAGATGCCCCAACCTCCGGTGCCATAACCAGTGTTCATCATCCTTGCTCAAATAGCATTGTTGTTGTCCTTCTTCAAATATGTATAAATTATTTGGAGTTCTTCTTCCTTTGATCACTGTTCTTCCTGTATCAAGATCAAGAACACTACACCCATCTGATTGAAATATTACCTCGGTTCCATTATCGCACATCTAACTGACACTTAATAGATTATGCTTCAAGTCATCAACATACAAAACATTTCCATCTTTGACCTTTTCTTTCAACTGAGCAGTTCCTTTTCCTTTTATGGCTGCAGGGGTATCATTTCCAAAAGAAACTTTCTTTCCCTTTTCTAAAGCAGTATATGATTCAAGTTTTTCTTTATCACCTGTCATATGCTTCGAACATCCGCTGTCGATGTACCATTGATTTCCCTGTCCTTCTGCATATAAATCTATCCCACATCTTTCTGGTTGTGGTTCCTTCCTTCTCCATGTTCTGGCACTTGAGGTTTGTTCCTTCCAATACTTGCTCCTGCATTCAGAATCTTCATGACCAAAAATATCACAAATAAAACATTCTAAGTCACTTTCAAGGGCGGAAAAGTTGTTATAGGTCCTCTTCGTGATTCCAGGCATACTTCTTTGTTTTTGAGCTTCTCTAGTCATGATTGTCTTATAGGCAACACATTGAGCTGCTTTGTGACCAAAGTTATGGCAAGAGAAACATTGGCCATTGAAGAAATTCCTGCGACTATCATCCATCCGATTGTAGTTTCTATTGACATCCATTCTTGAAGAAAATTGGGAAGATTTTACCTCAGGTTGGTTGTAGCTTCTATTTGTCCTTAAGGTAGCTTGCCCCCGATTTTCTTGATAGTCTTTGTTCGTTCTTGATGAAGACTATCCTTGATTTACCTGATGATTTCTATTAGGCTTTTGCTCACTCCTTCTTGTTGCATCAAGATAACTTTTGGTGGTGGAAGCTTGAGATGTTTCACCATTATACCTCAGACCTGTCTTGATTAGAGGGGAACGCTGCACTTTGATAATCTCATCCAGAGTTTCAGATCCTTTAACAAATTTAAGATTAATGGCCTTTTTTTTCTCAATTTCTTTTCTAAGGCCAACAATTTCACATTCTAACTTGTCAAGAAAATTTTCTTTTTCATCAAGTTGAAATTGCAGAGTATCAATGATCACATTCTTTTCTTCTAAACATGTTTTGAGTCTAGAAATATCTTCATAAAAACCATCCACGTCTATAGCATCCATGTAATCATCATCTTCAAAGGCCGTTAAAAGTTTATAGTGATTACCTCATTCATCTTCATCGCTATTCGATAGTCCATCACTATCTTCATGAGTGTAATAGCTTTTCTTATTTTCATTTTGTTTCTTGATCCATATAACAGATTCCTTCCCCTTTTCAATCTTATCCTTATGAGGACATTTGGCAGAATAGTGACCTACTCTTCCACAAGCAAAACTTTTGAAAGGTAACTTACCTCTGAATCTTCCAGTGCCCTGTTGAAGATTTCTGACAAAATTTGATTCTTCTTCTTCTTCTGACATGTGTCCTGACTCATAGTACTCTCCTTTGGTTGAAGCCTTGAAGGCAGCTACTCTCCTGTCTGATGGACCTCCTTTCCTAATTTCATAAGCAGTTAGAATTCCATGCAACTGTGACATTTAAGGTTTTGTAGATTCTCCTTTTATTCTATAGCAGAAACCTTAGATTCAAATCTAGAGGACAAAGATTTTAGAACTTTTTCAACCACAATAGCCTCTTTTATTTCTTCACCCAAATTTTTCATACAATTAACAATCTCATCTACACGAAGAAAATAATTAGCCACACTTTCATCATTATACATCTTGAGATTTTCATACTGAATCCTGAGGGTTTGAAGTTTTGCTCGTTTTACTTGATGATCTCCTTCATTGCTCAGAACAATCTTGTCCCATATCTCTTTTACGAATTTAAACTGCATTACCTTGACAAATTCTAATTGAGATAGGCATCCTAATAGAGTATTGACCGTCTTTGCATTTGTTTCATATTTTTTCTTCTCAGCCGGATCTGTAGGAGTTGCTGATGGAAAAGTATACCCTGTATCTATGATATCCCAGACTTCTGTACCAAGAGATTGAAGATAGGCAGTAACTCTTACCTTCCAATATACGAAGTTTGTACCATCAAAAA
>APFE030169614.1:9125-23477 GCA_000404065.3 Pinus taeda
AGGTCCTTTTTCGTAGAGTTGTGTCTCTCGGGTCCGAAAAAGTGTAAAATGATACCCGAAAGAACCGCCCGATCAAAGCGACCGAGGAGTACTTTTCCTGAACAGTGATTTCGACCTGAAAAAATAGAAAAGGGATCAAAATCACGTCGTTTCATAACCACTAACGAGTTTGAAACGACAAAAACCCGGTAATCTTTTTATATTTTAACAGTTGATAAAAGAACTTAAAACAACCGCCCCTTAGTAACCGTTTAACGAGCCAAGAGGAGCAACTCGGCGATCTTTTCCGCTTTAAAAGGTCAGAAAAGAGCTAAAAGAAGACCTCCATTTTTATTCTCTTTAGCGAGTAGAAAAGGAAAAAATACTTGGCAATCTCTTTATATTTTACGAGTCAGAAAAGAGCTTAAAGGTGACTCGGGTATGGGTTCATTTTTACACAAGCTTGAACCGTAGAGAACTCTGCTTGGATTTGGTTTCATGTTTACACAAGCTTGAAGCGAAAAACTATGCTTGTTATAAGTTCACATGCCCCCAACGTAATGACACAAAACGAGGTACATGCCCCCCAAGCTTCATTGCATTCAACAAAGTGAATGGAATGAAGGTTCACTTTCGAGATCTTGGAAAGACTCGACTTGGATTTTACGAGATCTTAATCAAAAGACTTGACTTGGAAAGGGAGTTATTTCATTTTTTAATGAAGTTGGCACAGTAAAAGAACTATCCTCATAACCCTTGTTTCATTTTTTTTAAACGAGCTTGACACAAGACAAGGAACTATGCTCGGACCAGACCTAATTTCACTTTTTAGGGAGCTTGACATAGGAAAGTGAACTATGCTCCGACCAGTCCTAATTTCATTTTTTAAGGAGCTTGACATAGGAAACTAACTATGCTCCGAGCACTCCTAAGTTCATTTTTTAGGGAGCTTGACACAGGAAAATGAACTATGCTCCGACCAATCATGTGTCATTTTTTAACGAGGTTGCCACAAGATCAAAACTATCCTCGGACACCCTATTTCATTTTTTAACGAGGTTGAGACAAGAAAACTATCCTCACAGTAGCCTGTTTCATTTTTTAACGAGGTTGATACAGGAAAAACTATCCTCGCAGTAGCCTGTTTCATTTTTTAACGAGGTTGATACAGGAAAAACTATCCTCGCAGTAGCCTGTTTCATTTTTTAACGAGGTTGATACAGGAAAAACTATCCTCGCAGTAGCCTGTTTCATTTTTTAACGAGGTTGATACAGGAAAAACTATCCTCGTCCCGAACTTCATCATAATGAACAGGAAGGTGGGGCTTCCAAGAGTGGCACTCCCAATGGGAGGTCAATGTCTTGGAAATCGGGACCCAATGCCCCCAAAACACTATACACGATGGCGGCATGGCTGGATATAGGCATGGGGGAGGTAGCCACATAGTTGACCTGCGCTAGGGCAGAGACAACCGGTGGATGACAACCAGGAGGGGGTGACAACTGCGCAGGAGGCATCGGGGGACTAACGAATGACAATTGATCGATAGTCACAATCCTTCCATCGTGTGGAAAGCAAACCACCCGGAAAAGCGAAGAGACGACTACCCCCATAGCATAAACATAGTCACGACCAAGCAGAAGACTGAAGCCTAAAGCTCCTTGAGTAACCAACACGTCTGTATAGACGGTTTTACCTCCCAAAGTAATAGGGAACTTCGGGAGGACTCCTATAGATGGACATGCTCCTCCGTCGAAAGCCAACAGATTCTCCGTGACCGGCCTAAGTGGCGGGGAACCGAGAGCTTGCCAAGTAGTATACGGCATGAGACTGACCGACGCGCCTTCATCCATAACGGTGCCTGGTAGGGCCGTGTCATAGGCATGTACAGTAATCTGGAAAGGTACATGGGATGGAAGGCGGTAAGAGGTCAGGTGACTCCAATCAAAGGAGATAGCTGAATTGCTTGGTGGGGGAATCATATGATTGCCCCCATGCTCGAACGGAGCTGGAGAAGGACCCTCTGATTCAATAAGGATAAGAGGATCGTCGTCAGACTCAGGAGAATCTGACGAAACATGAAGAACCTGTTTATGACTGTCGTCTAGAACAGGTTGGTCAACCGGTGATAAACTCGAACTGACATGATCGCCGACCAATGGTTGATCGGGAATAGGCTGGGTGGAGCCAGGTGCAGGAAGAGGAGACTGAACAAGAGAGGTATGTAAACCATCCTTTTGGTCAGTAGAAGGACAATCTGCAGGTGCAGAAAGACGCTGATATCCAGCGGGGAGTTGGGGTGGGGGAACTGCAAGACTTTCCAACACAGAGGAGGCTTTTTCCATGAGTGGACAAAGGTGAAGGAAATGATTGCCTTCACAAAGTTTGCAAGGGAATCGAATCTTCCCTTTGCCTTTAGTATTCCCAACTACGGAGGTATCATCGCCGTGAGCGTCAGTGGACGATGAGGGACGAGCTGGATCGCGAGACCATATTCTTAAGATCCTGGGAATACCAGGACAATCACGAAGAAGATGGTTTTCCTTGCATAATCTGCAAGGAAACTTGACCTTGGGCGGAGGAGTGGGAAGGAGTCCGTCTTCCGTTGTCCGTGGTGGAACAACAGTTGTGCTTGTAGTCGTTTTTGTGTTTGTGACCGTTCCCTTGTTTGACTTCTTCTTCCTTGTCTTCTTCTTCTTCTTGTTAACCACCTGGGTACTTTCACCAGGCAAAGAAGGAGACATTGAAGTAGGTGTCAAAGGGGTGGGGTCCACCTTCAGTTCAACAGGATGTTGAGTAGGCGGAGGGACTGATGTAGTATCAGCCGACACAGTAGGGACCACAGAGTTTGAAAATAGCCAAACTGGTAACCCGAAAGTTAACCCTGGAAGGGTTAGTGTTGCCATATAAAGGGCACCAGCATTTCCAGGAGAAGGGAAACAACCAACATCCCCATCAGGTGGGGAACTTAGGTTGATGAATCCCAGAAAGTTTGCCATATTAAGACGAAATCCTACTCAAGCTAGCGTACACAAGATCTAACTGGGTAATGTGATCTTGGCCAGATAAATTTTTAAGACACTTGACTTGACCTTTTCATCTTTAAAGAGTCGAGAAAAGGACGAAAAGCTGACTCTGTCTCCTCGATTGTTTAATGAGCACGAAGTGACAAGCTGCTCACTTACACCTTCTGTTAGACAGTCTGAAAGGATCAAAAGCTGACTACTCTGGAAATCTAGGTAAAAGGGTTTGCCAAAACATCCGTAAAACTGCTTATACACCTAGCGATCAGAAGATCACCAAGGACTTCCCGTACGTAGTCAATCTTCCCGAATGCTGTGTTCAGTGCATTACGGTTTGTAGGGCGGCAGACTCGCCTCCCTATGGATCAGGTTGCAAGCCATAGGGTCCAACAATTTATACTCGATGGTCGAGGGAGCACAGTCCGACTGCACTATCGGATTCACTGTGGAGGAATCACCAACACTCAACGATAAACTACAGGCTACGACGCCGGAACACGTCTCTACCTGACCTCTAGAATGTGAGCGTAAGTTTCAATGCGTTGTTAGGTTCATTGAATTAATTTATTGTTCATCTTCGATTAAGTCTCAGTTTCTGGTCTTAGCGTATGTAATCTCTCAAAATGTCCTAAATGCCACTACATGCAAGAATTGTATTCGCTTCATTTGGATGAAATCTAGCTACAGAAGAGTTAAGAGGTTCACACAAACAAAACGATGCCAAAAGTTCTAATGCAGCTAATCAACAAGAAAGCAAAAATATTTTCTCTTTTTTTTTTCTTTTAAAAGCAAAAACTAACATAACATGCTAATTGATGAAAAGCAAAAATCTTTTTCTTTTCTTTTAAAAATAATATGATAATGCACTTAAGGGGTTTCAAGAGATATTCACAATCAGATAATTCATTCCAAAGAATCTATAACCAAATCTGAAACATAAACAATAACCCAGCAAAGCAAAGAAAAACCAAGATTTTCAAGGAACTATGTAAGCTAAGTCACAATGAAATCAGGTAAAAACAAGCAAGCTAAAAGCGAGATACTTGGAGTATGAAATGTAAAACTCATATAACCACCAGAAGAATATGGAAATCAATCAACAAAAAGACCGGATCTGTAACTCATCAATCCAACAGAAGGCTCGATAACACAAAAACCACAAAGGCCAAGATGTAAAATCGATGGACAAAGGCGAACAACTGAAGGATGGAAAAACCACCAGCCAAATATCAATCCAACAGAGTTCCAGGAGGTATAAAAAGAGCAGAATGACACAGACCCAAGCTTAAGAGACTGGCAAACAAGCTTATTAAAAAACTTAACCAGTGCGGCGCGACTGTCAATCTGCAACTCGCGCTAAACAGAGATTGGCGCGAGTTGTCTGAGAGCAACACGCGCCAACCAGAGCGGCTGTGCAAAGAAAAAAAGTGTTGGTGGAGTTTGCCAAGAAAAAAGACAGGACGAATGGTCTCAGGCTTGGCTTCTAGTATCTAGACAGAGCCAGCAAGTAAAAAAGATGGCAAGAACTCTAACCAAGAAAATTATTCAGACAAATAAATGAGAGAAAAACGACATGCGAAGCAAGATTGAGATTGTCCAGTTTGTAAATCAACTCGGAGATCGACTGAAGTGGCGTTGATCTACTTCACTTCTGCATAGCAGAAGTGTTTCGAAGGCTATCTGGCCGCTCTTCAGACTCCGTCCACAATTTACAAATCAAACAATACGAACACAATCAACAACCAAATCCCCAGCGGAGTCGCCAAATTGTTGTGTCGGTAAATCCCCTCTGCGGACAGAGGCGATCCCACTAGCCCGATAGGGGTCTAGCAACAATCACACACGCTGCACGCAAGTTCCTAATTGCATAATTTAAAGGTTGATCAGAAAGATATACCTGGAATCCAACGCTATTTGTCGTGGAAGAAACGCCACTCCTGTCCTTTAGCTTTGGTCGGTCACTATCCTTACGCTCCACGTATGGACACCTGCACAAACAAAGAACAATCCGACACAAGCGTAAAATCCAGTATCATGCAATTATATATCAGTCAAGCAGGATATAACTCAAATATCATCAGAAGAATATGTGAGTGGAACCATAATGACAGTCGTTCATTATTCAATAGAAGAAGAGAAGAATTACAACCAAATAGGCTTGACGTTGAAATCTCCTCCAACTGGGTCAGCAGCTAAACATGCCTTGCAAAGTCACTTCCTCTCTCAACATTCTGGCAGCATAACTTCTCTCTCAGCTCTTACTATCAATCTAGCATAATCTCAGCTCACCTTAGCTCTTGTAAAAACTCCAAAAACTCAAAAACTAGTTGGTTCAATGCAGGGTGACAGTTATTTATAGATGGAAGAGGAGGAAGTATTCATTGTATCCAGACACTTACTGAAGATTTGGCATTGTCCCAGAATAGCCTTTGGACTGAGTTGTCATGGATGAAAAAGACGACACTCAATCACTTCCATGGGATTTTTCCCCAGAGAACTGCATGAGTAATGGAGGAAAAAAACACTTCAGTGCGCGTTGGCCAAAAATCATGACCAATTTTGGGTGGCGCGGGCTTTGTTCTGTGACAGCGCGTCCATGGGTGCGCCCTCTTTGGAGGAACTAGAGCCATTGGCGCGGGTTAGACACTGTGGACCCGCGCTAATGAAAAAAGGGCATTTTTTAGGGTTAATCTTCAAAAGGTGTCTTCAGGGATATTGAAGTTCATACTTAGGAGACTCCAATGCAAGTGTTTTCAAGTTGTGTCACTGGTCACAGCTCCGTAAATGTGCCCTCCAGTGTGCGACAGTGGGGGTAACAAGGACGGTGACCAACGGTGACAAATTATCGTGTAACAAGGAGTAGGGGGCGACATTTATGGCTAAATTTAAGAGTGAGATCTTGGAAAATTTTCCGCCAATATAGCATTTATGAGTGGATTTTGGGGGGAACAGTCGAATTTGAATTCAAAATTTCCTATAAATTACAGATGGTCGTCCAATGAGAAACACTTTGCATTCTGAGAATTTCTTAGTTGTGTTGTCTTCTGTGCATGAACAAAGTGTTCTTTGAGGAGTTTCTTAACAGCCCCGTGTTTGATTAATATCCTGAGTCTGAATGCAAACTCAGTTGCAAAATCATGTTAAGACTAAGTCCTGTAGAAACTACAAGTGCTAGAGGGTATATTTCCTCTGAGGGACCTACCCTTAAGGCCATAAGTATGGAAGTTCCCGCAACAATACCTAAGTTGCCAAGTTCTCCTAGCCTGAAGCCTACACTGGCGAGAGAGATCTCCAAACCGAAGAAATATAAACAAAAGAAGATGTTGTCGATGCACGAGCCACCAGGCAAATATCCGGCTACACAGACTTAGAGAAAAGAAAAGCCCACCATGCAGGAGAAAGGAAAAGTGGTTGACCTTGAGGCTAAGGAGGGCACATAAGATATCGATACTGAGGGGGTAGACCCCATTTCGAAGCTGCCATAATACATCCCTCCATGCCAAGGAAAGGTGAAAGTACAAAAGGAACCAAATGAGGGACATTTCATCCTTAATACACCCCTATTGCTAGACACTATAACTTTTGAAGGTCTGCGCTTGGCAAGTGTCCCACATATGAAGCTTGAATATAGGGACCTAGGGGATATTAAGTAGTTTCTGCACTTGGCTACCGATACTCTTATTAAAAGAGTGTTCTACAAGGAATTTGGTGTCACCACACTAGAGTCAGTGGAATGGATTCGCGAGGTGAGCACAGTAGGATTGTTGAATCTGCTATGGATGCCACATTACCACTGTGCCCCGATTAATCTAAATGTCATTAAATAGTTGTTGTGTCTCGTGCATGATGGGTGTTTATGGTTGAGTGAGTTCAACCTATAACAGATATGATGATCCATCGGATCACATTATTACCTCACTCTGGTCTGAATTTGGCCAAGGCATTTGGCGGAAAGATGGGCGAGTGTGACCTTGCCAAGAATATGAAGGACAAGTTCAAACTTGTCAAGAAGCTACGCGGATATTAAATTTCAAGCATTACAGACCCTACGGTGAAATTTTCCACCCAAATTACCGCTAGAAAGGTGATGAGGAAGTGTCGCACAGATGAGGTGCCAGCACCAGTTGTTTCGCTAGCATCCCAATGAGCGGAGGGTGTATAGTTCAACTGGGTGCACTACCTGTGCATCGCGTTCCTCACAAACTGAAGAGAAGCACAAGACCACAACAATACTTTCCACTATTCATGGATTTTACTTTCGATTGTGCTAGTCACATGGGAGTTGTTGGACGATATCTAATTTCCTTCGATTCAGACAAATTTACCAAAAGCGGAAAAGTTTGCGTCGTTATGACCTACCAAGGACATTGAGCATGTTCGGGAAAGTAAATTATTTTGGGTGCTTATGGAGGTGAGCATCTTCACAACCATCAAGAAAAAGTCGCGGTTGTCACCAACCGTTTTTTATCAGCTCTCTGAGTATGAGGAGTTCAAGGAAAACTTCCACCAGTTTTATATCAAGGTGCATAAGGATCCAGACCAGAAGTGGTATGATCTCCCATACTTAGCTACGGATGATGCCATCATAGAGGTCCTCAAGTGATGGCCAGCAGACTAGCACAAAGCATCAAATTTTTCCATCAGGACTAGCAAGTCCACAGAAAGGTAGAAAAAATAAGCAGCCTAACTAGAAGTTCAGCAGTTGGCTAAAAAGAGAAAGGAGGAGAATGAGAAGAAGGCACATGCAGAAGTGGAGTGCATTGCCAAGGAACAAGCAGAGAAGGAAGAGTGTGGCTCTGACAGGAGCCAGAAATTCCCTTCACTACAGGCGAAGGAAGAGGAGCAATCAAAACAAGGTGGTCGAGGTTAGGAAAGCACTCCCTTTCGGGAGAAGCAGAATAGGGAGTAGGAAATAGAAGAACCACAAAAGAAGACCAACGCCTCCAAGTCCTCGCTAGATACTATCACCTTGATGGAAGGTAGCTTCGATGATATTGGTGAAAAGGTAAGGGATACAACCACCGAACTGCTGCAGCAATAGAAGCAAGCACTGGTCGCCATACAATCAGGTTTTCACAAGCTGCAAATCCAAACCACTAGACTCCAAGCAGGTGCAGGGTAGAGCAACACTGCATCAATTGGTTGGGCATCAGGGACCACTCAAGAAGCAGAGTTGGTTCAGACTTTAGATCTCTGGGCATTCACGCTACCTGATGGAGCCTTGAGTGTGAAGGCAGATGACGACAAAGCCACTATCATTGCTTTGAGAAACATTGGTCTAAACTTGGTCATGCTCCCTAGAAAGTTCCTTCACACACTGCAAGAAGGTGTGATTCCAGAGATCAAGGCATGAGAGCAGTGCACACTAAGCTTGATCAACGAGCAGAAAGTCAACGACAAACAGATGTTTGTAGAGAAAACAATGGCAATTACATCATGGAAAAATGTTCAAGAGTAGAACGAGCGCACTGTAGCTGTGGTAGCCGAAGCATGCAAAATAATTCCAGATCTGCACATCCCATAAGAAGTGCCATTGGAGGCCAAGATTTAGAAGTTGGCTGCAGGTGTGCATGATGCAAAAATGGAAATGGACAAGGTTCAATTTGAGTTGAACCTCAAGATCACAGAGCTTGAGTTGAAGGCATAGCCTTCAACTCCACCATAGGTCAAAGAACAACGTGAAGCCACTATAAAATATGGATTCACTACAGTAGATGCCATGATGGTGGAAAGAATTGCGCTCTTCGAGTAGTTGATGGAGCTACTCATGACTCTGCAAGAAGATCCTAACTTGTAGAGGTTGAACACAGAGGCCCGGGAGTTGCAACAATAACATGAAGAATCAAGGGCGACAGCACACACTGTCATTATAATGCAGAGATTGGCAAAGTTGTAAGAGGCAAAGCAGCTACTCAAACAGGGAGAAGCAGTGCAGTAGAAAGAGGCAGTCCTCAAGGCTAGATTAGGGCCTTGGATGGATGATGCCTATGTTATCTCTACCACCATGGGGGAGAAGTTACAGAAAACACAACAGAAGATCTAGGAAGATAGCGCAGGACCAGACACAGAGCATCTGGTGGAACAGGTCAAGCAGGTGGTATTGCAAAGAACAGCTGACATAGCAGTAGCACAAGTAGAGTTGGGAGGTCTTCACGATAAGATATTCGTGCTAGCAAAGTGACTTGAAGACAAGTCACGATATTTGTGTTGGGGGCCTGTTGTTACAAGGTTCCCTATAGTCAAGTTTTGGGGCAAAAAGCCCAAGTTTTATTATGTAAAATGTAAAGTCTCCACAAGTTGTGGTCACAGAGAACGTAGATGGTAAAGTATCATAAAGGATTTTACCCTTCGTTCATGTAAATTTTTTCGGCTTTAGTAGATATACCCATGGTTTGTGGACGATAGGATTGTATAAAAAGGAAAGTCTTATAGATTCTAAGGAATTTCTAAGTAGTAGATTATGATGAAGACGAATGTAATGGTTCAGTAGAAGTGACGAGCAAAGATTCTTAGAGTAAAAGAGAGGCTCTATAGCTGAGTGTGCAGAGGCCTAGAGTAGAGTCTACAACTGAGTGTGTGGATGCTTGCAACTGAGTGCACAGGGTATCATTTAGTTTGTAAGAAGAACTGAAGCAACAATAAAGAAATTATTCTAGAAATATCTGTGTTTTGTCCATTTACTTCTATTATATTTGATTATGTTATGATGAATAATGGGTTTATGATTTAATATTGTATTGATGTGCGAATCTACATATTTTACATTGTTATATGAACACGAGTAATAATATATGTTTACGAGAAGAACATATTAATGTATGTTAAAGTAATCAGAGACTTAATCCAATCTAGATAAATGCAGAAATAGGAATAGTTATAGAGGCATGTAAGTAGTTGATTCGCTTGTTCAGGGTCTACAAAAGATAGTCATAAACCTTCGTGAAGGTCTATGAGGTTCATTAAGAGAAGTATATCGATAAGCCCTAAAATTCTTATTCATCTACACAAAGGAAGATTTAGGCCATAAAATGACATTACACTAATCTCTAGGTGTAGAAACTTGGTTCTAGCATCACCCCATACTGCTTCGGATGAGACTTCAGTCCACGCTCCGCGGATTGATGCCGAAAGGGCTAGTAGTGTAGGGATTTGTTTGGCTAACTTAAATCTAAACCTGGGCCAGGACCCACTAAGCCAACAACTAACTTCAATCAAGAGGATAGGGTAAGGAATATTTCTTTTAATCTTGAGGTTGTAGGTTATAAATTGCTTTTGGATCGCATGATCTTCCTCCACGATTCTCTAGATATACTGCAACCCCAAACCTTACACCCATATAAAATAAAAAGGATTATGAGAGTCCAAGAGAGGAGCTTATTTTCACTCCATGCCCAAATATCTGTTGACTTAGAATTGTTTTCAAGCCCATAATAAGCCTTTCAACCTCCAATCATCATTTTCTCAATGTTATAATTCCAATTAAGTTGATGATGAATGTTGATTCTCATACATTTGTATGAAGAAAATTTCTCAAATTATTAATTATCATCAATTATATTATCATGGTAGGTATTTTTTGGATTTAATTATCAACTTTAATCTTGTTAGTATTAACAATCACACCCATCTTGGAGTAGTAACCTTGGAGGATTTTAAGGCGCATGTCAATATCATCATGGCTCCTGGATAAAAGAATGATATAGAAGGGAAATAATAATGACCATACCAATGAGACGGAGGACATCACAACGTGTAGCTTCTAAACAGTCTTCTAGCTTATCAATGTAAATGCCAAAAAGGCTAGGGGATAAGGGCATCCTTGCATAACTCTGATATGGCATGTAATTCCATTTTACCAATCCTTGATGGTCCTAAGCTTCACAATAACATTCTCATATAACCTAATCACAACATCCCTCATCTTGGGATGAACCATTATCTCTTCTAGAAGCATCTTCCATATCTTATCCCAAGGAATGGTGTCAAATTAATTTTTTCTAAAGTGAATAAAAGACAAAACAGATTAGTCTTATTATTGCGACATTCCTCTACAACAATACTAAGAGTAACAACATGGTCTATAGTTGATTGATGTCTCATAAATCTAGCTTTCTATTTAGCTCATTTAGCATGGTTTTCAAGACAATGGCTAATCTTCTTTTCCAAAATATGTCCATATAGCTTGGCCAAAATGTGGCCAATCATAATGCTCTTGTAGTTAGAGGGAATGTTTTTATCCCCACTTTTAAAGATAAGCACAATAATGCTTTGTGTCTGAGGCTTAAGGTAGGCTTGTTTAATTTCTAGAATAAGGAGTTTTTATATATGAGAGATGAGGATAGATCTTCCCATTTTGAAAATTTCATCTTATTAGCCTTCAATATCCCTAGCTTTCCCTTTAGCAAGTTACTTAGTCCCAAAATCAATGTCTTCTAAAGAGAAGATATCCTCCTTAACGTGAGTGTTGATGATGGTGCCCATGGTGTAAGGGGAATCATAAATATTCTTAATATAGATATCCCAATTCTTTAAGGGGATCAAAATATTTTCTTTCATTTTATGAACAATAATTTTGCTCCAAAACTTTCTAGGCACACCTTTAGAAAGGTCAAGGAAATTCTCTTGCTTCCTCTTTATATAGTATATTTTCTTCCTTTTGATAAGAGCTTTGTAAAAATTTATTTTTTCAAGATTTATAGTTTATTTAGGAGAATATCTAATCATTTTCCTACCAATTTTATAATCATTATCATGTTGGCATTACGGTGTGCACGGATCCATCTAGATGATTTTGGCATTTCTCACTATGGAAACTAGTTCATGTTGGCACTGATGTCAACCCCTTGTAGCTTATCTGATGTATGGTTGCCTACCTTGTAGTATGGTTGCAAATGGTTGTGTTGACATTGATATGGTTATGTTGGCATTGTTTTCAACCCTTGATGTTAGCCTTTGATGATGTAGCTTGATAGGTCATGAAGGAGTTTTCATGTGTTATTATGTGCATTGATGGACATGTCATGATGGTTTGTTGATGTTGATATAGATAGATGGATGTTGTTGCTACGAGTATTGGAGATGGTTGCTCGGGTGATCCATGATGATGATTAGGCTTGATGAGGATGTTTTTGAGGTGTTGTAGGTCTATTCAGTATGTTGCATCTTGTGTAGGTGTTGCTGGAAAGTGGAGGACTTGTCGGCACTATTTCTAACCTTGTTTGATGGCCCTTTTAGGTCAAATTTGAAGTGGCACTTGGAAGACATGTTTTATCCACTTGTAGATGTTTCAGAGGCTATTTCAACGGTTTGTAGGCATCTACAAGAGGTAAAGAAAAGAATGCAATAGGTGCCATAGGTTCTGAGTTGAAGGCTTCATGTTTTTCTTCATCCTTTGCCCTAGTCACATGGAGGAAATCCTGTGAGAGCAATTGAAAGGCTCGAGTCATTGGAATATAGGCCTATGGGACCAAATGAAGGTTCCAATTGATTTTTATAAGCGTTATGCATGTGATTGAGGATTTTCACAAGAATTGTTTTACATTCCTCGTGCAAACCGGAAGGAAATTAGCATAGAAATCACCAGAGGCCTCCATAATTATTTGTAATGGTTGAGAATGGTTTGAAAATGTCCCCAATGATGTGAACTCATTTAGTGAAAAATTAGCGGTCTTAGTGGATATATTTGCTCCAATTTGTGCACCCTTGATCCTATCCCCAAGCTCAATTTCGCCCTACATGATTGATATTCATCCCTTGGGAGTTGTGTAATGGAGGATGGTGAGTGATAGTGAGTTAGAGAACACTACATTGTGTGAGTGTGCTTCAAATCCTTAATGAGATTGATTTCTTCAGTGTATGAGCTCTAAAGGAAGCAATATGAACATATTTATGTTGAAAATAATACTGAGAGGGGGGGTGAATCAGTATTATCTAGTTCTTTTAACAAATCTTCCTTATTTACACTTTGAATTATTTTTGCATATCAGTACCATAAAATAATGAGGAAGAAAAACAGACAGTCACATCAAAGAACACCAGATATAAGGTGGAAACCCAATGTGGGTGAAAACCACCTGCTGCAATATGTCTCTATCTTCTTTCAAATTAGAAACTCCTTTTACAATGGTCTTGTACTGGTGCAGTCCTTTACCAGTACGCAGGCTGCAACCTGCAGAGAGCTACAACTCTCTCCGTTTTCCAGTCTCTCCTGGAAGGGAGCTACAACCCCCTACTTCTTTTCAAGGACCACTTTTCATAAATTTTCAAACTGGATCCATAAGCATCGAATGATCACCAAGTATAAGAGAATCACCTAGTCAACTGTAGTAACTAGATCAACAATAATAGGACCAAACTCAGAACACAACAATGATAAACAAAGATTTTAAGAGAAGTAAGCACCCCGCTCAACTGCTCGCCTGCTTACGTAAGCACCCTGCTCAACTGCTTGCCTGCTTACAGCACTCACCCTGCTCAACTGCTTGCCTGCTTACAGTACGCACCCTGCTCAACTGCTCGCCTTCTTACATACGCACCCTCCTCAACTGCTAGCCTGCGTACCTCGCTCTGAGTCCATTGAACTGCCTGCGGTCTTCCGCACTTGAAACCCTTCTGTGCCTGCGTACGAGCGCACCTGCAACCCTTCTGTACCTGCGTACCAGCGCGCCTGAGACCCTTCTGTGCCTGCGTACGGGCGCACTTACAACCCTTCTGTACCTGCATACCGGCGCACCTGAAACCCTTCTGTGCTTGCATACGGGCGCACCTGAAACTCTTAGTTCCTACGTATGTATGCACTTTTCTCTCACTGTACCTGCGTACCTTCGAGCATAGATGATTTCAAGACTTCAGAAAGAACCCAGACAGTCAGATCTACAGATTTGAACATGCGCCGAAGAGATCTTAGTCCATCAGTAGATTCGCCTTATTTAGATCTAGACCAGATCTTGCCCTCATAAGATATTCAACCAAAAACACCTTTAAGCCAAATGATCTCCTTTGCTTTATATAGTAAATCTCTTCCTTAAATCATGGATTAATACCACGGGCCGACACCATAATAACACAAAACCGTTGGCTAAAAACCAAGTGTAAAACATAAGAAACCCCACGTGTTCTAATTCTTTGCCTTGAAATGTGTGTACTGGGGGTACGCACCTCCTGAGCGGGATAACTGCGGGTATGTACGCACTTTATGTAACACCGACCTGCGTGTACACACCTTATGTAAGGTGTACCTGTGTACCCCTTATTTTCTTCAATATTTGATAGCTGAACATCAATCTCTGCTGCTGACTTGAAGTACTGTGATCTATCACCTGAATGGGTTGCCATCAAGGACAACACTTT
>APFE030169614.1:45841-76755 GCA_000404065.3 Pinus taeda
GCCTCCGCACTTCCGCAGCTACAGCGCTCGAGAGATCACCCTTCACAGATTCGCTTTCCACTTCACTTTCATATAGATCGAGCTTTTGAAACAATAACCCAATGTTTCAGATCTTAAGATTTTCAACCCAAAAGCTTGCTCTAGCCAACTGATCTCCTTCCTCTTATATAGGCAAGCTCTTCCTAAAATCGTGGATCATGGGGCTCAATAATAATAATAATATAAAACAATACCACGAGCCAAAACCATAATAACACAATTCCGTCGGCTAAATACCAAGAGTTAAACATAAGAAACCCCACATGTGCTTTTCTCTGCCTTGAAGTAAGTGAACTGGGGGTATGCACCTCATGAATGGGTAAAATACCAAGGGTTAAACATAAGGAACCCCACGTGTGCGCGCTTTACTACCTTGAAGTGTGTGCACTGGGGGTACGCACCTCATGAATGGGTAACCTACATGTCTGGACGCGGTCCTTGCACGGCGTACCTGCGGGTACGCATCTTCTGAACTGTTCTCCTGCGTACTTCTTAATTCTCATCATATTGAGAGCCATGCCATGGGTGTTTCCATCAAGTACAACATCTGTAACATATAACCATACCAGAAACATAATGCCAACAATTTATTTCCTAAAGCATAGTATTGATTAAGATCTTGATATTCTAGACCAGTGATGCAGAGAGTTGTAGCAGAGTTTGGTATTGACGGAGCTCCATATTAGTGACTCTCGCACTTGTTTTTGCAGGATTTGTTGATGCATAACCATAGTGTATTATGTTGTTGATTGTATTACGCAACTTTCATATTTTTCTGTGAGGATTTTTTATGAGTTTTATTTCAGCTACTGGTGATATTATTTAGCTATTTTGTTGGATGGATTTTGGCCACTATTTTTCCTGTGTCAGGGCATATGATTGTGGTGATTTTTTATTGATGAGATTGTTTTGCTTCTAGAGGTCGTATTACAGAGTTGAACTGAGTTGAGTAGAAAATTTTGGGATCCAGATTGAAAATACATGAAATGAAGTCCATATAGAGTAGAGGAGTAGTGACTTCGTGGATATGGATTAGTGATTGCAAATCTTTAGCGAAAGGAACAATTTCTCAATCCAATGGTAGTTGGAAAATATAGGTAGAGTTGGGTGAGGATTGATTTATTGTGGTGGCTTTCAGCGGATTGTAATTCATAGATCAATGGAGAACATAGTCTTCTGAGCTGGTTAGTAGAATTGAGTCTCCAGGCTAATTGGAGTCAATTGATTGTCTATGAGGTCGAATCTCCTTGCTGCTAAAAGCCAATATTCTATGTAAAATGTTATATTTTCTTAATAGAAGATTTAGAGCAGTGCAAGAGCAGCAAGGGTGATTTCCCGGTGATGGATTTTCCACCAGAAATCGTGTGTCTCTTGTGTGGATGTGTTTTTCATGTGTTTATTATTGAAATTTATAAAACAAGAATATATCTATTTTAAGCACGGATCTAACATGATCTAAGAGGGATCAAATTTCTTCAAGTGCAAACTTATTTTAGAGTAAAAATACGTGTAATTTTTCATTGTTTAAATTATATTCTTTAATGCCATATATTTTAAGTATACATCAATATTAATTCACATTAAAATATTTTATTTAATCTACATTGGATATTTTATTATATATAACATTAAAATATTTTCTTTTAACATTTCTTTTTTTATATACAAAAATAAATGAAGTTGATATTCATATAAGTGGATCTATTTAGAGAATGTTTTATTTTTATTTTATTAGGTACACATGTCAACTCCAAGTTGAGAATGGAAATAATTATACATCACCTTCACAGTGAGTTGTAAAATGAGCTTGGGTCAATAATATTTAGTTATTGTGAAATTATTATGGTGTTGATGATATTTAGTTATTGTGAAATTACTATGGTGATGATGATGATGATGATTAAACTTCCACTAAGACTAATGTGGTCTATTGGACCTTAAAATGGTAAGAGAGTAATTGAGTCCTTCATATGGAAAATATTTTAAAAATTAGAATAGATGCAAGTAAGAGAAAGTGACTTTCATTTTCAACCCTACCTTGTGAGAATTAATTCTTATCTTGGCAATGTTCATTTTATTCTTAATATTGGTCAAGAAAGAAAGATAAGTATAATTTCCGAGACTGGGATGAATCACCTCCATATAATACCTTAGCTTGTTTTTTTCCTCTAACTCCTTATCGTCCCACAACTTATGCTTAAATTTGGAAGTAATAATAAGATTAATATTATTCTTATTCTTCAAGATGGTCTCCTGCTTTACCCCCCAATGATCCATCCAGGATTGGGAATCCTTCTGCTAGTCTTACTTGAGCTAGAGGTAGGGATTTTGGCTAGAGTTAAAAGAAATTTTAGGAAAACTCCTGGCTCTCATGTTGTATAACTTCTTATACGTTAAGTACCTAGCCATGGCCATGTTTGCAATGGGGTGAAAGCTAACTTCAATCAAGAGGATAGGGTAACGAGTATTTCCTTTAATCTTGAGGTTGTAGGTTATAAGTTTCTTTTGGATCAGCATGATCTTCCTCGACAATTCTCTAGATATATTGCAACCACAAACCTTACATCCATATAAAATAACAAGGGTGATGAGAGTCTGAAAGAGGAGCTTCTTTTCAATCCATGCCCAAAGATCTGTCGACTTAGAATTGTCTTCAAGCCCATAATAAGCTTTTCAACCACCAATTATCATTTTCTCAATGTTATAATTCCAATTGAGTTGATGATGAATGTTGATTCTCATATATTTGTATGAAGAAAATTTCTCCAATTATTAATTATCATAAATTATATTATCATGGTTGACCTTTTTGGATTTAATTAAGAAATTTAGTCTTGTCAGTGTTAACAATCATACCCATCTTGGAGTAGTAATCTTGGAGGATTTTAAGCCGCATGTCGATATCATCATGGCTCCTAGATTAAAGAATGATATAGTCATCATAAAGGGAAATAATAATGACCATACCAGTGATACTGAGGCCATCACAATGTGCAGCTTCTAAACACTCTTCTAGCTTATCAATGGAAATGCAAAAAAGGGTAGGGAATAAGGGCATCCTTGCATAACTTTGATATTGCATGTAATTCCATTTGACCAGCCCTCAATGGTCCTAAGCTTGGAAATAACATTCTCATATAGCCTAATCACAACATCGCTTAGCTTGGGATGAACCATAATCTATTCTATAAGCATCTTCCATATCTTATCCTAAGGAATGATGTCAAATTAATTTTTTCTAAAGTCAAAAAACAAAAAAAAAACAAAAGAGATTAGTCTTATTATTGCGACATTCCTCTACAACAATACTAAGAGTAACAAGATGGTCTATAGCTGAGTGATTTCTCATAAATCTAGCTTTCTCTTTAGCTCTTTTACCAAGGTTTTCAAGACACTGGCTAATATTAGAGAATTATATATTACAGAGAAATGGAAGACAAAATATATTGCAGAAATATAAACATGTAAAAACACATAAAACAAGAGAGACACAGATATACGTGGTTCACCCAATTTGGGCTACGTCCACGGAGAAACAACCAAGCCTTTGTTTTATATTATCCAACAAACTTAAGAGATACAACCTACAGTAGATCTATTGTAATTCCCTCTTCTCTCTTGCTCAATCTCCTCTCTCCTTCTCGCTCATAATACATATTTGCATAGAAACAATACAATTCCCTCATATATAGCGAGGGGTTGCCTTCTAGGGAAAACTACCCTAAATTAAACATAACTTCTATAGTCAGATCTTTGCCTAATGAATGGCCCATATTGACTACGAAATTACAATATTTTACATCTATTTTTAGCTTCGGGGGTGCTTCCCTCGATCCCCCACCAAGGGGGGTTCCTAAAGATCATTGCACCCCCCTATGGAACCCCCTTGCAGCGTAAATATTACGGGCGGCAATGTGAACTGGGGTCCAATGCGGTCATACCTCTGAACAAAGAACATAATCAGGCTCCACACCCAACAACCATTCTTATTTTCCAAAATGTGTCCATATAGCTTGGCCAAAATGTGGCTAATCATAATGGTCTTGTAGTTAGAGGGATGTTTTTATCCCCACTTGCACAATAATGATTTGTGTCCAAGGATTAGGGTAGCCTTATTTCATTTCCATATTACGGAGTTTTTGTATATGAGGGATGAGGACAGATCTTCCCATTTTGAAATTTTCATCTTAGTAGCCTTCAATATCCCTACCTTTCCCATTAGCAAGTTACTTACTCCCAAAATCAATGTCTTCTAAAGAGAAGATATCATCCTTATGGGAGTGTTGATGATGGTGCCCATGGTGTAAAGGGAATCATAAATACTATTAAGATAGATATCCCAATTCTTCAAGGGGATCAAATTATTTTCTTTCCTTTTAAGAACAAGAATTTTCATCGAAAACTTATCTAGTACTCAAATATTGTGGCTACCTACACAAATACATCCAGGAAGAGATGGAGTTCCTGAACATCTACTCGCTCGGCATGGCGTACCGATATGCTATCAAAATTGAGCAAAAGTTCAAACAGAAGAAGTGAGGCTTTGGATCTGCAAATCTAAAGCCCAAACGACAAAGCCAAGGTGGGGTGACCCAAGACAACCCATCGAAGCTGCAAGAAAAGAACAACACCATGAAGCCAAAGAAGGACACATGAAAGAGGGGTGAGTTCCATAAGAGTCCCACTCATAACACAAGTGAGTGTCCTAGCTGTTCATGTACATATAAATACCCTTCGCACACAGTTGGGTATCAAAGATTCTGATCTGCATCTGGTACTCAAATATCGTGGACGCCTACACAGATACATCCAGGAAGAGATGGAGTTCCTTAAAATCTCCTCACTTGGCATGGTGCACCGATATGCTGTCAAAATTGAGCAAAAGTTCAAATAGAAGAAGCGAGACATTGGATCTGCAAATCCAAAGCCCAAAGGACAAAGCCAAGGCGAGGTGACCCAAGACAACCCGTCGAAGCCACAAGAAAAGAACAACACCACGAAGGCAAAGAAGGACAGAGGAAAGTGGTGTGAGTTCCATAAGAGTCCCACTCACAACACAAGCGAGGGTCCTAGCTTTTCATCTACATATAATACCCTTCACACACAGTTGGGTATCAAAGATTCTGATCTGCATCTAGTACTCAAATACCATGGTTGCCTACATAGATACATCCAAGAAGAGATGGAGTTCCTGAAAATCTCCTCGCACAGCATGGCGTACCGATATGCTGTCAAAATTGGGCAAAAGTTCAAACAGAAGAAGTGAGACTTTGGATCTACAAATCCAAAGCCCAAAGGACAAAGCCAAGGCGGGGTGACCCAAGACAACTCGTCGAAGTCACAAGAAAAGAACAACACCATGAAGCCAAAGAAGGACATAGGAAAGTGATGTGAGTTCCATAAGAGTCCCACTCATAACACAAGTGAGTGTCCTAACTGTTCATGTATATATAAATATCCTTCACATATAGTTGGGTATCAAATATTCTGATATGCATCTAGTACTCAAATACTGTGGCTGCCTACATAGATACATCTAGGAAGAGATGGAGTTCCTGAACATCTCCTTGCTCGGCATGGCATACCGATATGCTATCAAAATTGAGCAAAAGTTCAAACAGAAGAAGCGAGACTTTGGATCTGCAAATCCAAAGCCCAAAGGACAAAGCCAAGGCGGGGTGACCCAACACAACCCATCGAAGCTGCAAGAGAAGAACAACACCATGAAGCCAAAGAAGGACACAGGAAAGTGGTGTTAGTTCCATAAGAGTCCCACTCATAACACAAGTGAGTGTCCTCGCTGTTCATGTACATATAAATACCCTTCACACAAAGTTGGGTATCAAAGATTCTGATCTGCATATGGTACTCAAATACCGTGGCTGCATACACAGATACATCCAGGAAGAGATGGACTTCGTGAACATCTCCTCGCTTGGCATGGCATACTGATATGCTGTCAAAATTGAGCAAAAGTTCAAAGAGAAGAAGCGAGACTTTGGATCTACAAATCCAAAGCCCAAAGGACAAAGCCAAGGGGGGGTGACCCAAGACAACCCGTCAAAGCCGCAAGAAAAGAACAACACCAGAAGCCAAAGAAGGACACAGGGAAGTGGTGTGAGTTCCATAAGAGTCCCACTCATAACACAAGTGAGTGTCCTAGCTGTTCATGTACATATAAATACCCTTCGCACACAGTTGGGTACCAAATATTTTGATCTGCATCTGGTTTTCAAATACCGTAGCCGCCTACATAGATACATCCAAGAAGAGATGGAGTTCTTAAACATCTCCTCACTCAACATGGCGTACCGATATGCTGTCAAAATTGAGCAAAAGTTCAAACAAAAGAAGTGAGACTTTGGATCTGCAAATCCAAAGCCCAAAGGACAAAGCCAAGGTGGGGTGACCCAAGACAACCGATCGAAGCCGCAAGAAAACAACAACACCACGAAGCCAAAGAAGGACAAAGGAAAGTGGTGTGAGTTCCATAAGAGTCCCACTCATAACACAAGTGAGTGTCCTAGCTGTTCATGTACATATAAATACCCTTCGCACACAGTTGGGTACCAAAGATTATGATCTGCATCTGGTACTCAAATACCGTAGCCGCCTACACAGATGCATCTAGGAAGAGATGGAGTTCTTAAACATCTCTTCGCTTGGCATGGCGTACCGATATGCTGTCAAAATTGAGCGAAAGTTCAAACAAACGAAGTAAGACTTTGGATCTGCAAATCCAAAGCCCAAAGGACAAAGCCAAGGTAAGGTGACCCAAGACAACCGATCGAAGCCGCAAGAAAAGAAAAACACCATGAAGCCAAAGAAGGACAAAGGAAAGTGGTGTGAGTTCCATAAGAGTCCCACTCATAACACAATTGAGTGTCCTAGCTTTTCATGTACATATAAATACCCTTCACACACAGTTGGGTATCAAAGGTTCTGATCTGCATATGGTACTCAAATACCGTAGCTTCCTACACAGATACATCCAGGAAGAGATGGAGTTCCTAAACATCTCCTCACTCGGCATGGCATTCCGATATGCTATCAAAATTGAGAAAAAGTTCAAATAGAAGAAGCGAGACTTTGGATCTGCAAATTCAAAGCCCAAAGGACAAAGCCAAGGCAGCGTGACCCAAGACAACCCGTCGAAGCCGCAAGAAAAGAACAACACCACGAAGCCAAAGAAGGACACAAGAAAGTGGTGTGAGTTCCATAAGAGTCCCACTCATAACACAAGTGAGTGTCCTAGCTGTTCATGTACATATAAATACCCTTCGCACATAGTTGGTTATCAAAGATTATGATCTACAACTGGTACTCAAATACCGTGGCTGCCTACACAGATACATCCAAGAAGAGATGGAGTTCCTAAACATCTCCTCACTTGGAATGGCATACTGATCTGCTGTCAAAACTGAGAAAAAGTTCAAAGAGAAGAAGTGAGACTTTTGATCTGCAAATCCAAAGGCCAAAGGACAAAGACAAGGCGGGGTGACCCAAGACAACCCGTCGAAGCCGCAAGAAAAGAGAAACACAATGAAGCCAAAGAAGGACACATGAAAGTGGTGTGAGTTCCATAAGGGTCCCACTCATAACACAAGTGGGTGTCCTAGCTATTCATGTACATATAAATACCCTTCGCACACAGTTGGGTATCAAAGATTCCGATCTGCATCTGGTACTCAAATATTGTGGCTGCCTACACAGATACATCCAAGAAGAGATGGAGTTCCTGAACATCTCCTCGCTCGGCATGGCGTACCGATATGTTGTCAAAATTGAGCAAAAGTTCAAACAGAAGAAGCGAGACTTTGGATCTACAAATCCAAAGTCCAAAGGATAAAGCCAAGGTGGGGTGACCCAAGGCAACTCGTCGAAGCCGCAAGAAAATAACAGCACCATGAAGCCAAAGCAGGACATAGGAAAGTGGTGTGAGTTCCATAAGATTCCCACTCATAACACAAGTGAGTGTCTTAGTTGTTCATGTACATATAAATACCCTTCGCACACAGTTGGGTATCAAAGATTCTGATCTTCATATGGTACTCAAATACCGTGGCTACCTACACAGATACATCCAAGAATAGATAGAGTTCCTAAACATCTCCTCGCTTGGCATGGCATACCATTATGCGATCAAAATTGAGCAAAAGTTCAAACAGAAGAAGCGAGACTTTGGATCTGCAAATCCAAAGCCCAAAGGACGAAGCTAAGGCAGGGTGACCCAAGACAACCCGTCAAAGCCACAAGAAAAGAACAACACCACAAAGCCAAAGAAGGACACAAGAAAGTGGTGTGATTTCCATAAGAGTCCCACTCATAACACAAGTGAGTATCCTAGTTGTTCATGTACATATAAATACCCTTTGCACACAGTTGGGTATCAAAGCTTCTGATCTGCATCTGGTACTCAAATACCATGGCTGCCTACACAGATACATCCAGGAAGAGATGCAATTCCTAAACATCTCCTCGTCGACATGGCGTACCGATATGCTATCAAAATCAAGCAAAAGTTCAAACAGAAGAAGCGAGACTTTGGATTTGCAAATCCAAAGAGCAAAGGACAAAGCCAAGGCAGGGTGACCCATGGCAACCTGTCGAAGCCGCAAGAAAAGAACAACACCATGAAGCCAAAGAAGGACACAAGAAAGTGTTGTAAGTTCCATAAGAGTCCCACCCATAACAAAAGTGATCATCCTAGCTGTTCATATACATATAAATACCCTTTGCACACAGTTGGGTATCAAAGATTCTGATCTGCATCTGGTACTCAAATACCGTGGTTGCCTACACAAATACATCTAAGAAGAGATGGAGTTCCTAAACATCTCCTCGCTTGCCATGGCGTACCGATATGTTGTCAAAATTGAGCAAAAGTTCAAATAGAATAAGTGAGACTTTGGATCTGCAAATTCAAAGCCCAAAGGACAAAGCCAAGGCGGGGTGACCCAAGATAACCCGTCGAAGCTGCAAGAAAAGAACAACACCACGAAGCTAAAGAAGGACACAGGAAAGTGGTGTGAGTTCCATAAGAGTCCCACTCATAACACAAGTGAGTGTCCTAGTTGTTCATGTACATATAAATACCCTTTGCACACATTTGGGTATCGAAGTTTCTGATCTGAATATGGTACTCAAATATTGTGGCTGCCTACACAGATACATCCAGGAAGAGATGGAGTTCCTGAACATCTCCTCGCTCGGCATGGTGTACCGATATGCTGTCAAAATTGAGCAAAAGTTCAAATAGAAGAAGCGAGACTTTGGATCTGCAAATCCAAAGCCCAAAGGACAAAGCCAAGGTGGGGTGACCCAAGACAACCCGTCGAAGCCGCAAGAAAAGAACAACACCACAAAGCCAAAGAAGGACACAGGAAAGTGGTGTGAGTTCCATAAGAGTCCCACTAATAACACAAGTGAGTGTCCTAGCTGTTCATATACATATAAATACCCTTCACATATAGTTGGGTATCAAAGATTTTGATCTGCATCTGGCACTCAAATACCATGGCTACCTACACAGATACATCCAGGAAGAGATGGATTTCCTGAACATCTCCTCGCTCGGCATGGTGTACCAATATGCTGTCAAAATTGAGAAAAGGTTCAAATAGAAGAAGCGAGACTTTGGATCTACAAATCCAAAGCCCAAAGGACAAATCCAAGGCGGGGTGACCCAAGACAACCCGTCGAAGCCACAAGAAAATAACAACACCATGAAGCCAAAGAAGGACACAGGAAAGTGGTGTGAGTTCCATAAGAGTCCCACTCTTAACGCAATTGAGTTTCCTAGCTGTTCATTTACATATAAATACCCTTCGTACAAAGTTGGGTATCAAAGATCCTGATGTGCATCTGGTACTCAAATACTATGGCTGCCTACACATATACATCCAGGAAGAGATGGAGTTCCTAAACATCTCCTTGCTCAGCATGGCGTACCAATATGCTGTCGAAATTGAGCAAAAGTTCAAACAGATGAAGCAAGACTTTGGATGTGAAAATCCAAAGCCCAAAGGACAAAGCCAAGGTGGGGTAACCCAAGACAACCCAAGTTTTGTTATATAAAATGTAAATTCTCCGCAAGTTGTGGTCACGGAGCGCATAGATGGTAAAGTGTCATAAAGGGTTTTACCCTTAGTTTGTGTAAATAGTGTCAGCTTTAGTAGATCTACCTATGGTCCCTGGACCATGGGATTGTATAAAAATGAGAGTCTTAGAGAGTCTAAGGCAGCTAAGTATCTCATGATGATGAGGACGAATGTAATGGGTCATTAGAAGTGAAGAGTGGAGAGTCTTAGAGTAGAAGAGAGGCTCTGTAGCTGAGTGCACAGAGGCTTAGAGTAGAGTCCGCAGCTGAGTGCATGGACCCTTGCAGCTGAGTGTGTAGGGTAGTATTGAGCCTATAAGAAGAATTGAAGCATCAATAAACAGATTATTTTGGAAATCTTTGTGTTCTCTCTATTTACTTCTGTTACGAATGAATGCAATTATGGTATGATGAATAATGGGTTTATGATTTAATATTGTAATGATGTCTAATTCTTCATTTTTTACTTTGTTATAAGAACCCAAGTAATAATATTCGTTTACACGAAGAATATCTTAATGCATGTTGAAGTTATCATAAACTTAAGTCGATTTGGGAAAATACAAAAGTAGGAGTAATTACAAAGGCATGTAAGTGGCTGATTCACCTGTTTAGGGTCCGCGAACGACATTTTTAGACCTTCACAAAGGTCTACAAGTTGATTAAGGGAAGTATACGATAAGCCCTAAATGGATTACCGATCTATGCGAAGATAGATTTATGGCATAAAATGACATTACACTAATCTCTAGGTGCAGAAACTTGGTTCTAGCATCCCCCCATGCTGCTTTGGGTGAAACTTCAGTCCGCACTCCACGGATTGATGCCAAAAGGGCCAGTAGTGTAGGGATTTGTTTGGCTAACTTAACTCTGAACCTGGGTCTGGACCCACTAAGCCAATAAATGGTTTCTTGCCTAGATCGAGATCTGCATAAAGAGATGTGTGATGTCGCATCACTAGAATCCAACTAATAAGGAAATTAAGGATTGGTTGGATAGAAAGATCAAAGAATTTGCGGCACAAGAAAATAGAAATCCTCGATTGATGAAAAATAGTGGTTGGATAGATATATGTACACAAAGATACACGAAATCTTCTAAATTTTTTCATTCTCGATCAAATTATGCGAGTGGATCGCTAAATTGGCAGACAGTCAAGGAAGGTGGAGGCTTGACTGTCCAATAGTATGGACACCGAAGTTAGTGCAGAGAATGGAAGCCTCTAAAGATAATATCTCATGCACTGTCGATCACTGGCTTGATCACATCATAGGAGGATTTGGGATAGAATTCATGGTCGATACCTTGGTTCACTACAGCGAAGCAAAGTGATGCTTCTTCAAGGGATCGCAAGGTAAGTATCTAAGGTCTTTGAATACTTGGATTAAGATGCCCTTGTGTGAAAAGTGGGTTATGAAATTACCTTGATGTTTGGAGCTACGTGAAGTGGAAATATATTCAGGAATAGAGGAAGAATAGACCCTAAATATAGCCCACTAATTGAACCTCCTCTAAGTGACAACGAAGGAGAAGCATAGGCTTCACCACATAGCACTGTCCAGTTAATAAGGTGAGGGTTCCCACGAATACCCCATCCACCTACACCACCTCCATCTTCACCTTCACAGCATACACCTTCGCCCACACCACCACCACCTCCACCACCATTCAATATGGCGAATATAGTGAAGTTTCCCATCTTGAAGGTCTTGGGAAATGAGGACCCGGACCAATTCTGGTTCGTCACGAAGGCTGTGCGGCAAGCCTAGAATATTACAAATGAACAGATGAAGAAATAAATGTTGGTTACTGCGCTTCAAGATCGTGCATTAACCTGGTACATTAAGGATTGCACAGATAACTCGACGGCTGCATTGGCCAACATTCAGACAGCGCTGAATAAGAAATTCACTAGGTCCAACTCTGAAGCGCAATCGGTCATTGGATTCAAAGAAATTATGATGAGGCCTAGTGAAACACCCTAGGATCTAGATCAAAGACTAAAATGTTAGATCCGCAAAGCTAATATGAATCTTACGAATGGGAAGCACCATGAATGGTTTGTAGCTTCGCTCTTGCCTCATCTAAGGTTTGCGTTATCACAGCAAAAGATTGGAACCCAGGCGAAGGCCCTCGAAATTGCGATGACATCGCATGAGATGTCAATTCAAGATGATGCTTTGGGAGTTCAGCAAATTCATGTGGAGTTGCAGAATCTTTGCTTAGAGTTTCAAAGTCTAAAGAAGGATAGAGTGGCTTGGTCAAAGGTGGGCGAAGAAGTTTGGTGCCTAAAATGCAAGAGTCAGGGGTATGACAAATATCATTGCACAGTCTTCAAAACTTATGTTGTAGGAGGAGGGCCAATGCCTCTGAGGTTGAAAGATCAAGCAGGGCCAAGTATAGGGCCTACGTTGTGGTGCGCTATCTGTCATGTAGCTAGAAAACATGTGACAGACAATTGTCACCTGCTGTAGAAATTTGTACAGACATCTCAACAGATCTTCTACAACCTCTATAAATCGATGGGTAATAATGAGCGTAACTGCCATAGCTACGATCTAATGATGGATAAGGTGCACGCATATCAAGTGCAAGCAGAAAATCAGCCTCCGGATCAAGGCACTGGGGGAGCTCAAGGAGGATATCAGAGACACATACAAGGTTGAGTTTTGAGGAGGAGTTGGTAGAGGTTGGGCACAAGTCATTTTCTATAATTGTGGAGTGTCAAGACACTATGCATGAGAATGTACAAACCTGACATGCCTATCATGCAAATACTGTACTCATTTTGATCACGTGATCGAAGACTACCTTGTATTAATAGCTAAGATGCAGGAAAAGGGGACACAACCTCAGAAACCTACCCGGAACCTGCAGATGATGAGGGTTGAACACCGTGAAGAGGATTCTAATGTGAATTTCATGCTGTCAAGTGGAATGATGACTGGCGAAGAAAAAAGTAAGTAGTCTGAAGAAAGTGAGTGGTTCCACAAAGCTCCATAAAAGGAAGTAGGGTTTGATCTGGATCACACCACGAAATGTTCATGGAAGTGAAGAAAAGATTCGTTGAGGCTTCTACCTCAGGAAGTCTGGACAAGCTATCTAAAGAAATGGACCCTTCTATGATTACTACCTTCTTGGAGACCTATATGAAGTTATTGCGTGATAACAAGGCAGTAAAAGGATTACAGGAATTAATAAATAAGTGTTTTGGAAAAGAGAATGTTCCCGAGGGACCGCGCGTAGTCAAGAAAATTGATAAGAATAAGGCAAGAACATGGCATGATATGAGGCTCACTACGCAGATACGAGAGTATGAGATGGATCAAGTTATTCTGGATCTGGGGTTAGATGCGAATGTTTTGCCTAAATAGACGTGGGAAATAATGGGGAGACCTACACTACAGTGGTCTTTGATTCAATTAAGAATGGAAAATCAACAGAATATTATCCCCATGGGAAGATTGCAGGTGGTAATAATAGATATTGAAGGTGCAAGCGCAGGGGCTTATTTTGAAGTAATGGAGATTTTGGTTGACAGAGATCCCTACCCTATGCTCCTTGGGATTGATTAGGCCATTGACATGAATGGGGTGATCAATTTGAAGAAGCGAATGATGTCGTTTGAAAGGAAATCGCTCTGCGTAGTAGTACCTTTGGACCCTGCAGAAGGACCACACTATACTAAACCGATCCGCAATAATGAAAGTGATGATGATTTGGACCACATTTATAATATAACAGCACAATATCAAGATTGGGTGATTCCAACAACAGATGGATCTAATGCATGGGACTGCAAAAGTCCCTGCACATCATATTCAAATGAGGAGTTTGAACACTAGAATAATTTATTGCACGAAGTGCCTACACTACACTATAACATGATGACTAAGCCAATGCATTGTGTATCCTCAGAGGTAAGAAGTTTGCCTTATTATGATGGTTTAACTAATGTTGATAAATTTTTGGATGTATTTGAAAGGGAAGTGATAGAGAAGAATCGCTTCCAAGCCTTAGATTTGGCACTACGCGCTATGCCCGCAAGATGGTGGGTTACACACAAAGATAGTTTTGATGGCTGGAACATGTACAAAAAGATGATGAGATTGCAGTTTGGTCACCCGAAATTTTGATTAATAGAAAAATATAATGGGAGGAATGATCTGCATGACATTTGGAAAAATGGACTGAGGCTTATGGAGTGGAGCCACAACCTGAGTGGGTGGATTTGTTTTATCATACTTTGGATTTAATACCAATGAATTGGTACTTGGAAAGAGAGCTCTGCCATCACATTGAACAATGGGATGTTTTGAGACAGGGATTCTTGATGACATTCATCTTTGAGGATGGATTCGAATGTATTGATGAGGCATTGCAGGAGGTCAAGGTAGCGATCTTCATAATACCACAAGATCCATCGGATTTGATTCAACCATATTGGACCACCTAGCTGCACCATTCACTAAAGTGTTATAATGTGACCACTGAAGAAGAAGACGAGGATCTGAGGAACATTAATATCCCATAGACAAAAGGTCACCACGAAGTTGAGGGACCACAAATAGGGAATCCAGATATCATCGCACCATTGAAGACTAGACAAGTGAACATCAACATAGATGCGGAGCCAAAATTTGCAAAGATTGGGGATTACTAGGATAAGGTCGTTGAGTTGCTCCGCAAGTATCAAGAATTGTTCCCTACAAAGTTTTCAGACTTGAAAAGAATAATAGAAGACGGGTGTTATGAAAATTACGTTGAAGCTGGACACGAAGCTGGATAAGCAAAGGCCTTATCTCCTCAATCCAGAGTATAAAGAAAAGGTTCGCTTGAGTTAGATAAAATTCTTGCAGCAGGTATTATTGAACCGGTGGAGGAATTTAATTGGGTGAGCCCAATGGTGGTTCAAGAAAAGAAGCGGAAGGATGAAATAAGGATATGCATAGATCTTAAGAAGCTGAATGATTCTTGCGTGCGTGATCATTTTCCAACACCATTCATGGATGAGGTACTAGATAATGTAGGAGGGAAGGAAGCATATTCATTCACTGAAGGGTTCTCTGGGCACCATCAAATCAAGTTCACATCGGAAGATAGGAGTAAGACAACCTTCATGACTAAGTGGGGATGTTTTCAGTATATTGTAATACTTTTGGATTGAAGAATGCGTCGATGATTTTTTCGCACGTAGTCATCGAGACATTCAAAGAATACATTCACAAGTTTTTGGAGCTATACTTTGATGATTGGACGATTTTTGGGCTAGTGAAGTGCCATGTCTCTAGTCTACGCTTGATGCTAGATACATGTCGGAGGTATCAGATCATGATAAACTTGACTAAATGTTTGTATTGTGTTCCTTTCAGAATCTTGTTGGGTCATGTGGTATGCAGGAAAGGATTAATGGTGGACCCTGCTACGATTGTTATTATAATCAATTTGGAGGCACCATAGAGTGTTAAACAGTTGCGCGCAACGCTGGGTCATATTGGATACTATCAAAATTTCATCAAGAGCTATACCCAGATTACCACGCTAATGGAAAAGCTACTAAAGAAGGATGCTACATTCTGTTGGGATGAATAATATTAGCGAAATCTATATATATTAAAGGAGAAAATGGTCATCGCGTCGATCTTAGTCATCCTAGATTGGAAAAAAGAATTTCATGTGCATGTGGATGTGTCATGTATTGCGGTGGGAGCATTGATAACACATGCTAGTGACAGAGAATTGGATCACCCTATAGCATTTGCAAGTAGGAAGTTGTCTAAGGCTGAAAAGAACTATTCAATGATAGAGAGCGAAGGTTTGGCTATGGTTTACGTGATCCAGAAGATTAGACATTACTTTCTAGGTGGTCACTTTAAGATGTATATAGACCATTCTGCATTAAATTACCTAGTCAACAAGCCTGTGTTGGCGAGGAAAATATGCAAATGGCTGTTGTTGTTTCAAGAGTATGATTTCGAAGTAATTATGAAGCTAGGACGATTAAATGCAAGGATAGATCATCTATCGTGCATTGAAACAAGGGAGGAGCCTACCAATTTAGAGAAGGGGTTGCCTAATGTGCAACTCTTTGCAGTGCATGTCGCAGAAAATCACTTTGCGGACATTATACACTTCCTGACTACAGGAATGGCTCCATAAGTGTACACTAGTCAACAAAAGAAGGAACTGGTGGTGTGCACGACTGACTTTTCTGTCATTGCAGAACATTTGTATAAAATGGGATCGGATGAAATATTGCAACATTATGTGCATGAGTTTGAACGAAACAGTGTCCTTGCTAAAGCTCATGGAGGAGCTGCGGGAGGCCATTATGCAGAAAAAGCAACAACGCAGAAGATTTTACATGTTGGCTTGTGGTGGCCAACATTGCATAAGGATTCTAAAGTATATTGTAGGGTGTGCGATGCATGTCAGAGAATCGGCAGGCCATCATGAAGGGATGAGTTGCCTTTGAACCCACAGATGTCATTGCATCCATTTGAGAAATGGGTGATCGATTTTGTAGGACCGATTCAGCCTCCAGGAAAGAAGATGGGTGCATGGTATATCATCTCCGCGACTAAGTATTTCATGATATGGGTGGAGGCACAACCCGTGAAGGACTGTATAGGGGCAATAGTAGTGAAATTCCTATTTGAATATGTGTTGACCAGGTTCGGTTGCCCGAAGATTTTGATGAGTGATCACGGTACGCATTTCCTTAATTAAACAATTAGCGTGCTGATGAAATAATTCCAAGTTTATCATCAGAAGAATACGCCATATCACCCTCAGGCCAATGGGACAATTAAAGCGTTTAATAAGATATTAGAGGATGCCCTGATGAATGTTTCCAATGCCAAGAGGAATGATTAGGACGTGCGCATACCTGTGGTGTTGTGGGCTTATAGAACTACTTGTAAAAAGCTGACTAGACAAACACCTTTCAGGCTGGTCAATGGCATAGAGGCTGTGATGCCTATGGAATACATTGTGCCCAGTTTATGCATAGCGGCATTTACAGGAATAGTGGACCATGTAGCCTTAGAAGAGAGGCTCATGTAGCTGAAAGAGCTCGAGGAAGATAGATTTTTGGCTAGATTCCATCAGCAAGTTTAGAAGGAGCGCAAAAAGGCATGGCATGATCAACACATCAAACTGTGCACCTTCAAGGTAAACAATTTAGTTTTATTATATGATAGCAAGTTTGATAAGTTTCCAGGAAATTTTCAAATTCTTTGGTTGGGGTCATATGTCATCAAAGAAATTACCAATGGTGGAGCAGCTCAACTGGTGAAATTAAATGGAGATCCATTTCTGGGAAAGGTAAATGGAAGTTGATTGAAGCCATACACCGGGGATCTTTCCAATTGACTACATGATGGTAGCACAATCTTAGCACTCCAAGCAACTACAAGGAGGTGCGGGGCTATAAACTACATTGCCCGAGTTCTAGAGCTACGCAACAAGGGGTCTGCGCAGATCGGAAGAATGTCACGGTATCAACAGAAGTGTAGAGGAAGCCATTGTTCATGATTTGACAGTGAGAAAACGGTTAAGAGGAGCTAGGGGGGCGACATTTAAGGCTAAATTTAAGAGTGAGATATTTGGAAATATGTCGCCAATCTAGCAAGTATGAGTGGATTTTGGGGCGAGCAGTTGAATTTGAATTTGAATTTGCTTATAATTATGGATGGTCGTCCAATGAAAAACACTTTGCACTCTGAGAATTTCTTTATTGTGATGTCTGTTGTGGATGAACCGTGAATTCTTTGAGGATTAGCTTGACAACCCCATGTTCGATCAGTGTCCTGAGTCTGACCACAAACCTATTCATGAAATCATGTTAGGACCAGGTCCCACAGAAACTACAAGTGCTGGAGGGTCTATTGCCTCTGAGGGAGCTTCCCCTGAGGTTGTGACTATGGAGGTTCCAACAAACAATGCCTATGGTGCTGAGGTCACCTAAGCCAAAGAAGGATAAACAAAAGAATACATTGTCGGTGTGTGAGTCACCAAGGAAACATCCAGCTACACAGGCTCAGAGAAAAGAAAATCCAACCGCGCAGTAGAAAGGCAAAGTGGTAGATTTGGAGGCCGAGGAGGGTGCAGAAGACATTGATATTGATGGTGCAGTCCCCATTTCCAAGATTCCAGAGTACATCCCTCCGTGCTAGGGCAAGGTGAAAGTTCTGAAGGACCCAGATGAGGGACAATTCCTCCTTAACACACCCCTAATGCCAAAAACGATAACTTTTGAAGGTTTGTGCTTAGCACTAATCCCACATCTGAAGCTTGAAGATTGGGATTTGGGGAACACTAAGTGTTTACCCCACCTGGCTACTGATAATTTTATGAAAAAGGTATTCTACAAGGAATCTGGTGTCACTGCGCTGGAGCCGGTGGAATAGATTCACAAGGTAAACAAGGCAGGATTGTTGAATCTGATATGGGTGTCGCATTACCACCACGCCCTGATAAATTTAATAGTTATCAAACAATTGTTGTGCCTAGTGAAAGATGGGTGCCTATGTCTAAACAAGGTGATCCCCATAAACGATATGTTGATCCAACGGGTCACTTTATTTCCTCATTGAGGACTAAATACCGCCAAGGCATTTGGCGGAAAAACGGGCAAGCATGACCTCATTGAGAAGATGGAGGACATGTTCAAACTTTTCAAGAAGTCGCACAGGTATTCCATTTCCAGTATTACTAATCTCGCGGTGAAGGTTTCCACCCAAATCTTCGCTGGCAAGGTGATGATAAAGTTTTGCGCAGACGAGGTGTCGGCACTAGTGATTTCGTTAGCAGCTTAGTGCGTGGAGGGCGTATAGTTCAATTGGGTGCACTACCGGTGCAATTATTTCCTCACGAACTGCAGGGAGGCACAGGACCACAGCAAGACATTTCATTACTCATGGATGCTACTTTCGATTGTGCTGGTCACGTGGGAGTTGCCAAAGGACAGCCAATTTCCTCTAATCAAGACAGATTTTCCAAAAGCAGAAAAATTTTCATCTTTATGGGCTACCAAAAATGTTGAGTGGGTCCAAGAAAGCAAGGTATTTTGGGTCCTAATGGAGGCAAGCATCCGCGTAGCCATCAATCGAAAGCCTGGGTTGTCACCAACCATCATTGACCAGCTATCTGATTACACAAAGTACAAAGCACACTTTCACCATGTTAACATTCGGGCGCGAAAGGATCCAGACCAAAAGTGGTATGATTTACCATATTTAGCTACGGATGATGCCATCGTAGAAGTCCTAAAGCGATGGCCAGTAGATTGGAACACAACATCAAATTTGGCCGTCGGGACTAGAAATTCCATGGAGAAACATAAAAACGAAATAGTCCTACTAAAGTTTCAGTAGTTGACTGAAAAGAGAAAGAAGGAGACTAAGGAGATGGCTCGAGAAGAAGCGGAGTGCTTCGCAAAGGAACAACTAGAGCAAGAAGAGTGTGGCTCCGACAGAAGTCAGAAATACCCTTCACCCGAGATAGAGGAAGAAGAGCGGTTAGAATAGGGTGGTGGAGGTTAGGAAAGCACTCCCTTCTGGGTGAAGTGGTATAGGGAGCAGGAAAAGGAAGGACCGTGCAAAAAGACTAAAGCCTCTAAGTCGTCACTCGATCCAATCACCTTGAAAAAGGGAAACTTAGACGACATCGGCGATAAGGTAAGGGATACGACCGCAAAACTACTACAGTAGTTTGAGTAGCAGTAGAAGCAAGAACTAAGTTCCATACAGACGAGTCTACACAAACTGCATATCTAAACAACTAGAATCTAAGCAAGTGCACAAGATGGCAATGCGACATCAACTAGTTTGGTGTTGGAGACCACTCAAGCAGCAGAGTTGGTCCAATCATTGGATCTTTGGGTAGTCGCGTTACTTGATGGAGCTCTAAGCGTGGAGGCGGATGCTGACAAGGCTACTATCAGTGCTTTAAGGAATATTGGTTTGAACTTGGTCGCTCTCCCTAGAGAATTTTTTCACACACTGCAAGCAGGTGTGATTGCAGAGATTAGGGTCCGAGAGGAGTGACCAGAAAGTAAAAAATGAATAGATTTTCGTGGAATAATCAGTGGCGCTCGAAGCATAGAAAAAGGTTCAAGAGAAAAATGAGCGCACTGCAACTGTGGTAGCCGAGGCATGCAAAACAGTTCCAAAACTACACATACCAGAAGAAGCATCATTGGAGGCCAAGATTTAGAAGTTGGTTGTAGGTGTGCGCGATGTGAAAATGGAAATGGCCAATGTTCAGTTTAAGCTAAACCTCAATATCACAGAGCTTGATTTGAGGTCACAACCTTCAACTCCACTAGAGGTCAGAGAACAGCATGAAGCCACTGTGAGGGATGGAGTCACTGCAGTATATGTCGTGGTTGTGGAATACACTGTGCTCTTTGAGCAATCTATGGAGGTGCTTACAACTTTGCAAGAAGATCCTAACTGGAAGAGGTTGAACACAGAGGCCTGGGAATTGCAACAGCAATATGACAAAGCAAGAGTGACGACGCGCACCATATATATCATGCAAAGATTGGCAAAGCTAGAGGAGGCAAAACAACTACTCGAATAGGTGGAAGCAGTGCAACGGAAAGAGGACTTCCTCAAGGACAGATTAGGGCCTTGCTTCGATGAGGCCTATGTTATCTCTGCCACCATTGGGGAGAATTTGGCTAGCCTGCAGAAAACGCAGTAGAAGATCCAGGAAGATAGTGCAGGACCATAATAGAACCGCTGGTGGAGCAGATCAAGCAAGCAACCACGCAGAGCACAACTGAAGTAGCAGTGGCACAAGTGGAGCAAGGAGGTGTCTGTAGTAAGATATCCATGCCAACAGAGTGACTCGAGGGCGAGTCATGATATTTGTGTTGGGGGCAGGTTGGTGCAGGCTCCCCTAGGGTCAATTTTGGGGGAAAAACCCAAGTTTTCTTATATAAAATGTAAAGTCTCTGCAAGTTGTGGTCACGGAGCAAGTAGATGGTAAAGTGTCATAAAGGATTTTACCCTTATTTTATGTAAATTGTTTCTGCTTTAGTAGATCTACCCATGGTCCGCGGACCATGGAATTGTATATAAGGGAGAGTCTTAGAGAGTCTAAGGTAGCTAAGTAGCTCATGATGATGAAGACGAATGTAATGGGTCAGTAGAAGTGAACAACAAATAGTCTTAGAGTAGAAGAGAGGCTCTGTAGCTGAGTGTGAAGAGGCCTAGAGTAGAGTCTGCAGCTAAGTGCGCGGACCCCTGCAGTGGAGTGCATAGGGTAGTATTATGTCTGTAAGAAAAACTGAAGTATCAATAAATAGATTATTCTAAAAATATATGTGTTTTGTCTATTTACTTCTGTTACGAAAAATGTGATTATGTTATGGTGAATAATGGGTTTATGATTTAATACTATAATTATGTGCAATTCTTCATGTTTTACTTTGTTATAAGAAAGTAAGTAATAATATCGGTTTATGCGAAGAATATCTTAATGCATGTTGAAGTTATCATACACTTAAGCCAATCTAGTAAAATACAGAAGTAGGAGTAATTACAGAGGCACGTAAGTGACCGATTCACCTATTTAGGGCTTGTGAAAGATAGTCGTAGACCTTCACGAAGGTCTACAGCTTGATTAAGGGAAGTATATTGATAAGCCCTAAAAGGCTTATCGATATGTGTGAAGGCAGAGTTAGGGTATAAAACAACGTTACACTAATCTCTGGGTGAGGAAACTTGGTTCCGGCATGCCCCCATACTTCTTCGAGTGCGAATTCAATCCGCGCTCCACAGATTGATGCCGAAAGGGCTAGTTGTGTAGGGATTTTTTTAGCTAACTTAAATCTGAACCTGGGATAGGACCCACTAAGCCAACATGGATTGATTTAGAATTTGTAGTATATTTCGAGTTACATCTGAGTTAAATTACATTTAAGTGAAGAAGATTTCAATTTCTAATTACTGTGATTATAGAGTTAATTTCTCTTTTTCTGTCAGACTGGTCTAGATTTAATTTTATTATTTAGTTAAGTAAGTGTGATATTTATTTCAAGCAAAGTGTGATATTTATTTCTACAAGTGTGATCTCTCTTTTGAGCAAGTGTGATAATTCTAGTGTGATATTTCTTTCAAGCAAGTGTGATAAACTTAGTTTCATTTCTGTTAAAGAGTGACATATTTACTTTCATGTAGAAGTGGTAGTTTTTAGGAAAACATGTGCATCTCAATATCATTTAATCTAGAAATTTCTTGAATAATAAGGACTCCTAGCCTAGAAAGTGCACGTATTTTTCATCAATATCCTAGCCCTGGTCGATAATTTATGTAGTTATTTAACATCAATTAAATTATCGAATAGCATGGATGATTGTTGATGTGCATCATTCTTCATCCATGGATGTAGAGATTTGTTGCTCCAGTATTTTTGTTTCAGTTCTTGTTGCCTTATCATATCAAGTTGATCATTTTCCATTGATTTCAAAGGGGGACTGATAGAGGATGTTGTTTGGAGTTTATGTATGGTTTCCATCAATTCCAAAGGGGGAGATTATTGGCATTATGGTGTGCATGGATCCAAGTAGTTGATGTTTGCATTAGTTCATGATGGAAGCTAGCTCATGTTGGCATTGATGTCAACCCCTTGTAGCCTAGCTCATGTATAGATGCCTTCCTTGTAGTATGGTTGTAGTTGGTTGTGTTGACATTGAGATGGTTGTGTCGGCATTGATGTCAACCCTTGATTTCAGCTTTTGATGATGTATCTTGATAGTGGCATGATGGTCATGAAGGAGTTGTCATGTGTTAGCATGTGCATTGATGGACATTTCATGATGGTTTTTTGATGTTGTTATAGATAGATGGATGTTGTTGTTGGTTCAGTCGAAATTGGACAAGGATCGATTGATCGTGGTGGATTTCAGTAGATTGTAATATGTAGATCCATGGAGAACATATTCTTCCAAGTTGATCACCAAAATCAAGTCTCCAGGCTGATCGAAGTTAGCTGATTGTATATGAGGTCGAATCTCTTAGCTTATCGAAGTCAGAAATCTATGTAAAAGACTATATTTTCTTAATAGAATATTTAGAGCAGCGTAGCAGTAGCAAGGGTGGTTTTTTATTTGGTGAAGGGTTTTCTACCAGATATCTTGTGTCTCTCGTGTGGATTCATTTTTGATGTGTTGATTATTGTTTCTCTCATGGTTATCTTGTCTTAGTTGTTTATATGGTTTATATGCATGAGCTAATGTAATGGGTTGTTGGTTAATATATGTGATTCAGTAAAGAAGTTTTAATTGGTAAAAATTGTTATGGAGTCACACTACTAATTCAACCTCCCCCAGTAATGCTCAAAGGTTTCCAACATATCATATCAAGGGTTGGGAGGTCTATTATTCATTTTATGGGACACCTCGGTAGACAACTTGTTAATGGTAGTGGAAAGGGATGTAGAAAAAATGTGGTATGCGTGATCAATGTTATCATTATACGTCAAGCAATCTAAATCCCTATTTAAATCCTTTAAGAAGAGATTCATTTTACTTATGTCAAAATAAATGTGCATTTGACTCTTACAATTCTCTTACATGTGAATGGTGTGAATTTTAAGGTTCAGAGTTAAGGTTAGAGGTATATGATTAGAATTAAGCTCATGGTCTTTTAAGAGGTTGAAATTTTGAATACAATTGAGAACATGAATTTAAAATATCACATAATCCATAACATTACTACCAAGCCCATAAATACAAGTCATATTGTTGGAGGCTAGCCACATATAATTCCATTACAAATTATTAGGTCTTGGGAATTACATAGTTTGATTAGCTTGGTATCAAATAAGTTATTAGTTATGTTGTCAGAATTTCTTCTTAATCAACTAGCTAAGTCAATGTTCTCCTCTAGTAAGAGGGGATCAGGTTGAGAGTCATTACTTAGGAGAGTAGCTTGGTTAGTAGCAGTTCTAGCATTGAATTCCCCTAATAAGAGGATATTATATTCATTCCTTAAAATATGAATATCTTGTTCTAAGGTATTGAAGGGGCATTTCTTATCCAGCTTTTTTTTCTTATAGGAGGTTGAGTGGATAGGAGCAAAATAACAAGTTGCAAGATAATTCCTATTGGCATTAGAGTCATAAATTTTGATCCAAATGTACCAATTGAGGGGGTTGATCTTATAAAGCCAAATGTGAGGAGAAATATTAATTTTTATATAGAAATTTATTCCACCAAAATCTCTACAAGAGGATTTTTTGCTCCATGTTGAAAAGAAAATGAATCTATCTATGTGGGAGGCCTTAGATTCATCATGCTCCCAAGTTTCAACTAAGGTTTCAACTAATAAAATAAGATCAATATCACTGGAATCCAACTTAACATAGGACCTTTATAACATGGAAAGAATGACATTTCCATAAGAGGATCTAGAGTGTTCCCAATTCCTATTTATAACTTATTTTGGTCTCTATCTCTAATAATAGATTTCTTATTTCTAATGATTTCCCATTTTCCTTCCATTCTTTCCTTTTTTACCTTTTAAAGCTCTTTCCTCGATTAATCTTGATCTTATAGGATAAGATCCTCATTTATAAATATTCTTGACCCTTTCAAGCTTGGATATTTATTAAGCATATCTAATTTGTGGTCATTACAACTTTCCTTAACACATATTAGTCTATGTTTATGCTCGAGTATATTTCCCGTCATTTTTGCTTCTGTGAGATAAGTTGTTTGATATTTTTTTTAATTGTTCTTTTACTATTTCTAGCATGTCCTTGTCTTTTCTCCATTTTATACTAGCAATTATAAGGGTCAAGGGTGTTTTATGGTCCTCATGATTTAGTTATATTATTTTGTTCATTTCCTTTTTAATGGGTTTGATATCTAATTTATTATCTGCGCTACTTAGGGTCAAATTATTATTGAGTTTTTCTTTTAATTCTTTAATCTCGTCTTTCAAGGTGAAATTTTCATCAACAATTAATTGTTCTTTGTTTTCTATTATTGCACCCTATATTTTATTCCTTGGAGTTTGTCTTTAGTGCTACCATTTTATTTTCTAATGATCTGTAGCTATTGTCAAGCCTTGGATATTTCTAGCTTATGTTCCATAAGCATTGTAGATAATTCGAGTTTATGCTCTATAAGCATTGTACATAATTATAGTTTATGTTATCTTTCTCTTTCTTCTCTTCGCTCTTCTAAAGAGAATGAGATCATAAATGCCCTCTATGGTGATTTTTCTTGGCCTCCCTTTGCTAGATGGAGGCTTAGACATATGGGGAGAAGTACACAAGAGGGGTGTTTAGGAGATGCGATGTGCGAAAGTGCCAAGATGTATGCAGGCCTTTATGATATATGAAATATGTCACAATTTGTTTGTTGGTTTAATTGTTTCTCCAGAATTAAAATTGGTCATTTTTTTAGTGCTTTATAAAGTCTCACAAAATTAGCATACATGGCATTGTATGCTAGGAAGGTATCCTAGATTTAGTTGTGGCATCAACGCCCATGCTATCTTTATTTACTTAAATATGTGATAGTTTATATATATATATAATATAATATAATATAATATATATATATATATATATATATAATAATAATATATTATATATTATATTTTTTTTTTTTTTTTTTTTTTCTGGCAATGAATGACAATTGCCATCGCTGACTCTGTCTAAACCACAAGAATGCCTCATTCTTTCATTCCTACACACTAGAATGCTTGGTCATTGGGTCAAGCTCAAATTCCATGATGTCTCGGTCATATTTATCCTACTTGTAATTACACTTTCTTATTTCCATATGTTATTACGCTTTAGCAGAAACCTATGTCAACCTGTGCCTTGACCAACTGAATAGCGAAAAGGGTCATAGGATCACAGTTAATGTCTTTTCTTGATGGATTTTCTAGATATAATGAGATCCTGCTTGATCCAAATGATAGACTTAAGACTACATTTAGGACTAAATGGGGTACATTTTCTTATCAAAAAATATTGGACTGATTAATGTGAGAGCAACATTTCAAATATCAATAAGAATTACTCTGAACATTATTAATAAAATATTCCTATCAAAAGGAGATCAATAAATAAAATATAAGAAGTTGAAAGCACCAAACATGTGGGAAGTGTATGCAAACCCATCGAGGCTATGGATGCTCACTGGTAGTGGATCAATGTATACATGATATCAATTGCAACTTCATCAAGGCTATGATTTCTCATTGGAAGCAAATAAATGCCGAGAAAAAGAAAGACAAGTTGAACAATATGCATAAATGGATAGTAACCTATAAATAATAATCAAAATTAAAGTCTATTTTCATACTTACATAAAGTATCAATATACTATTTTCAATCCCTTTGGACAAAGTAAAATGGACCAGTATAAGTACAAGATTCATTTTTTTCTCAATTTTATAAATAATCATAAAATATTTAATCATGAATTTTCAATAATATATAAACTTTCCAATATATGCAATCTTATCTATTATTTCTTTCAATTTCCATAAATAAATATAATTGGTTTAATGTATCGCCAATTGTTATGTAAAACAACAACCCCATTTTATACTTAATCCATAATAAAATGAGGAACCATTTATTTTGCCTAAGATTTGAATTTTTAATCTCAAAAGATATTGTATTGTATTAATATTTGAGCTTTTATCCTCATTGTATATGGTCCACTCCCTTTTAAAAATCCCCTTAAATATTTTAAAAATTAAAAAAGCTTTAAAAAATCTCGAAAATGTGGTACCTATAGCGTCATCAATTCTTGGTCTTCTTATTCTCGTCTTAGGACATAAAATTCTCCGGTGTATTGTTGTAGCGTTAAGACCTCCGGAACTCTCAAGCCAAGATGGAGACTTTGCCAGCAGTTAACGTTTGAAATGTATGTCGAAGCTTTTCCCGTCTCGTGACATATTTCTGAATGCATTCACAGGTACCCATTTTAAAACACCAAGACACAGATATTTTCATGGCATGTGACGTGTGTGATTTTCGTCGAGTTTTACCTTATCTGAACATCTAAATCCTGTCATTTTCTTAGTGATGCCCTTTCATTTTCACCTATGTCTTTTACCAAAATGACTAATGTGTTATACATGTGAAAATTTCTACTGAGCGGTTAAATTTACAAAACTATATAACATTATAAAATAATTTTATAATATTTTATTTTATAACCCATATCTCTAACAAAAACATGACAAAAAAATTTATCGATCGAATAAAAATCAAGTTAATTTGACGAATAAGAATTAAGTCAGCCGTGATATAAATACAACATTGCTTCTAATGCTATTCCCAATTTATCATGGAATTAAAAATCAAGTTTTATTTTGACTAATAAATTAAAGTCAAGCCGTGAATATAAAAACAGGTACATTGCTTACTAATTGCAAGAATATGCAATATGGGTGAAAATTACATATATGAAAAAAGTATAATGAAGTTTGTATTAGATTAAAAATAAAATTAATAAAATAAATTTAATAATATTTAATTAATTAACTAAAAATATATTGTAACTAAATTAAGAATAATATGTTTTTCGTCAAATATAATTTTTAATATTAATATATAGTTAATATTTATAATTGAATAATGAATCACTAAAATTTACATAATTTGAGCATGTTTAGCCTTCCAAAGTCCTCTAGACTATTTTAAAGAAGTGCTCAGTGAAATTTTAACAGTCAAGAAAGTTTAAAATTTTGATTTTAACAACGGTTTTTTTTTTTATCACAATATATTATATTATAAAATTTCTTATGAAGGGTTCCTTATCCGTAGGACATTTCAAAAAATTCTAGTTCTCTGACTAATGTAACACTCTAAAGTCTGCAAGAGGTTCTGGCAACACTCAAAAAAGTGTAATGGGACATAATGGAAGTTGTTGGACACCTAATCCTCAATGGGTTAGTGTGGAAGCCGAATGGACAAAAGGAGTCCAAGAGACCTTGGGATGTGAATCCCAACGGTCACAACAATGTACTATAAATGTATATCTCCTGTTAATAACAAATGAACTCACATGATTTATCTTTCCTATTGTTCTTGCTTCCATGTGTGTTTAACATGGTATCAGAGCAGGTGATTGCTGGTCCAATTTGAGCCACTTGTTTTGTGGTCTCTATATATATGTCAGTTTTGCCTCTGACTTTGCCGTATTCCCCTCAGATCTGAAATAACGTACCTCTGCCAGCACTGCACATCTGTCCATACTGTCATTTCCTGTTTTAGCACTAAGGCCTAACGGTGCCACTGCAGAGATACGCCTCCATCGATGAAGGTCCGCTCTTGTTGAATGCGTTACGTCCAAAGTTGAATGCGTTGAATGGGCTCTGCGGTTTTTGGTATACACCGCTTTTGTATATGGTATTGAACTATATTTGAATGCGTTTGAATGGTTGTTAAACATTAACGTTGTGCGTTATTGAATGGGTTATACCACTGTGAGTTTGAATATTAACGTTTGAATCATTTGAACGTTGTGAGTTTATATGATATTAACGTTGTGCGTTGTATGCCCATCCAAGTTTTGTATATGGTATTGAACTGACTTCTGGTATATGCGTTTGAATTGTTGATTGGCAACACTGTCCCATTTTTAACATTGCGTTTGTAGTATCAACGGTTTATTGAATGCGTATTGAATGAATCCTTGCTTTGAATATATGAAAATACATTCACTGGCCAATTCTGCAGTAAGCAAGCAATAGTGTTGTGCGACTTTGAAGCAGTAGAGACGAATCACAGCCTGAAAGTTGAACCAAGTATATAGAAACTCTTAGAAAATCTCTGAATAAAAGTGCCTGTGGCTTTTGTTACGGTAAATATGCGGTGAAATAGAAGACGACATATCATATCAAAGGCATTGCGAGGAAATGCCATGATCGATCAATTCATCCACTCTATTCTCGCACGATGCAGCTCATCGCATACGGCATGACATCCTACTCAGCGCAACACTTGTTAATTTTTAATCCCTCAGCAATCGATGGAACTTCTTATAAATTGAATGACTTTGCCTGCATTTCTCGTGTCTGATGTTTTCGGTGATGAGAAAAATGGGAACGAGCATTATATTGATTGGGTGTGTTTTCTCTGCCCTTCTTCACTGTACGGTGGCCTATTAGTTACGTTTGGATGAGCATTAAATAGAGGGTGTCCTTGTTTTATGATGCGGTCAATGAGAACCTAGATGCTGGTGTAGTGGACTAAGTTAGTTTAGTGGAGAAATTTAAGGCAGTGAGCTAGGAGAACAAAACATTACTAGAAGGCTTCTTCTTCATGTTTGAGTTTGTTGGGGGGCACTAAGAATAGAGAAGGAATGCTGGACATGGAGGAGTCACGATGTGGATGTATGCAGGGAGCACTAAATTTGGACTAGACCATCTTTCTCTGCGACTCCTGTCAAAGATCAATCTGCATCGTGTTTGTTTCTGTATGTGGGATGATTGAAAGTCGATACTGGGAAGTGTATTAGCCAGTGGGGTAAAAGATTATTTTAATTCAACGGCGCCGATGACATATACTGAGGGATATGAGGGTTAATTTCTTTTCCATCTTCATCAAGCTCTGTTGGTGCAAGTCCAACCTTCCGAGCCTCTTCCAATTCCAATTGTTTTCGATGATCTTCTCTTGATTTAAAGGTCCCAGAAACTGTCGCCATGACCGCTCAATCTTGTTGATTTATGCGAGGTAGACGCTGTATGTGTGTAAGGATTGTTTGTTAAGCCTCACTCCGATCTTCGTTGGAGAATCGAATGCTGATCAACCGATTTTTAGTGCCTCTCGCGCAGAAAACGATAAATTTGATCAATCTGGAAGGCCGAGTCACACATAGCATCAGTGTGTGGGAGCTGCTACAACAGTGAAGAGATTGGGTTTCTTGCTAGTGTTTATACCAAAGGGCTGAACATAGAAAACTGTTTATTCTTGGCTCCATCTAACTGTCAAAGGCTGAGATCTTTGTGGAGAAATTACACTAGATTTAATTGTGCTATGTAATATCAAGGTTTCAAGGGCGAGTTTGTGTTCTAAATATATTGCCTATGCCAAATTAATCAAGGAGTCAAATTGGAGGCTGAAATACTCATTACATCCATAGGTGATCTGCATCTAAATTGTATTCAAGTACATTAAAGCAGCAAGTCATTTGCTACATTGAAATTGATATTGTGCTGTCTGGTATCCTACTACTCATCTAATAGTTGCAATTATTTATCATTTTATAGACCAATTTGTAGCTGAAGATAACATCACTTCTCTGATTATATTGGTCTGAAATGGATAGAATAGATGATGTATTGAAACTACTAAATAATTTAATACTTTCCACTGTTGATGAGATGGTTAAGATCAACAAAACCTCTCTTTCCAATATTAAAATTTGTCTCCAAAATGCACATGAGAATATTGAGTTTTTGCAGCTTGAGACAAAGCTACAGCAAGAAGAACTACAGCAATGGAGTCATCATTCTAAACATGTTTCTATTCAGAAGATTGAAATAGACTCCCATAAACAACGAGACAATAGTGTTATAGTGCATTTAGATAAAATAGTAGTTGTACACGCAGATGCAGAAAGTCAGTCTGCACTTCCCAAGCCCATCATCAGACCTTGGGAACAGCTTGTCCACAACAAGCACATAACTGGTCTTGGATATGACAAGGACTTGTCCTTTCATATTACAGACTACTCAAAGCCAATTCAATTTCAAACTGCTGGATTTCTTGAGGATGATTTATTGTCACC
>APFE030169614.1:91118-145228 GCA_000404065.3 Pinus taeda
CTTCAATGGTGGTGACAATAGCATCAAACTTTGAGGGTAAGACCCTCAATATTTTCTCCACAATCCTCCTTTCTTCGATGGTTTCTCCATGAGTCCTCATCTGTGTGACGAAACCAATTACATGTGTGAAGAATGAGTCAATATTGTCTGACTCCTTCATGTTGAGATTCTCAAAATCTCTCCTCAGTAATTGAAGTTTTGATGTCTTCACTTTCTCCATGCCTTGATAGGCTGTCTTGAGGGTTTCCCATGCTTCATTGGATGTCTTAGCTGCTGCTAACCTTGGAAACACACTCTGGTCTACTGCTAGATACAACAACACACGGGCTTTTGAATCCTTCTTCCTATTGCTCTTCAGCAGATCCTTCTCTGCTGGAGTTAATCTATTGAACTCATTTTCATTTGCTGGTTCATCAAAACCATCTTCAACTATTTCCCATAAATCTTGAGAGGCAAACAGGGCTGTCATGGTTATTGCCCAATAGTCATAGTTCTTCCCATTGAACTGTGGGAGCTGGGTGTTAAACATACCCATACCAGTACTTGTGCTGGCCATTCCTTGCATCCTTAGTTATGCTTCAATTTCTTGACTGTATATTTTAAAACAGCTGACTGCTGCAACAAAAGACTCCTCCTTTCAGCTTCTTTGTCACCTTCAAAGAGCCTAAGCTTGCTCTAATACCACTGTTGGGGATTTTTAAGGGGAAAATCCCAAAAACACAAAAAAAATAAAACACAGAGGGAATTCTCTGTTTCCTTTACTCCACGATCTTTTGCACAGAGGAGCTTTTTTAAAAAAAAATACTGAACAGAGTATTGCACCACCATAAAAGGATTTCTATTCATTAAACAAAAAAAATTACTGAACAGGGTATTGCACCACCATAAAAGGATTTCTATTCATTAAACAAAATTACTGATACATATTCATGCTCTTTCACTCAGAGGGATTCACCAAAACACTTTAACAAAAATTACTCTGCCTCTGTTACAATTGATTTTTACACTGCTGTGTAAAATCTACATTCACATTTACTGCTGTAAAAATGGTTTTACATTTACAAAACTTACTATTCCCTTTTCACTGATGTGTGAAACAATTCATGGTTTCTGATACAAGCTTCCTCTGGTTTTCTTTCATTCACCTCTTCATCTCTTCTCCTGCACTGTTGTGCTTCATGGTTTCTGATACAAGCTTCCTCTGGTTTTATTTCATTCACCTCTTCAGCTCTTCTCCTGCACTGTTGTGCGTTCTTTTCATTTCTTACATTACAAAAAATTTACGCTGCTGCGTTTTCCCCTTGGTCTTCATTCGCTGCTGCCGAACCAACTCTTCACATCTCGTGTACAACCAACTCTTCACATCTCGTGTGCAAAAAAACCGACTCATAAAATCAACACACATACGATTCATATGCAATTTAATAAAACTTACATACCGTAAATACGCCCATACTTCCGTAAAAAGAAACCGACTCATAAAATCAACACACATACGATTCATATGCAATTTAATAAAACTTAAATACCGTAAATACGCTCATACTTCCGTAAAAAGAAATGTTACGAGCCCTAAGAAAAACATTAAATGCATTACCTACAAACTATGTCATTTCATTAACATAGGGTATGGACAATTATCTTACTCCAAGCAGCATTTAATTTTAGTAGACCCCGTATACCTTCCTTGCAATCGGACGGCGGAAGATGGAGGACCAGATCGGACGAGTATCGGGTGCCCAGTTTTGACCGACATTTATCGTCCGATAAATATCAGAGAGTAATATCACTCCAATCCACGTGTCTACTCCAAATCTTATCGGAGTGCCTTAGTACGGAAACTACCTTTAACAAAAAGCGGTGCGATATGGTTTCTGGTGGTTTATGATATTGCAATAATGGTTTCGGGGGTTGGACGGCAGCGTTGAAATTATATTTTCAACACTGAACACGTATTTATCTCGCCTAACCTCAGCCTATCAAAAACCCATCCATGGAAGCAGCGTCTTTCGGAACTCTTTCCGAAGCTTGGGGTCCAGCGCGGCCAATCATATACCAAATTGAGTGAAATATTCAAATATCTATATGTTGTGAAGGGCAAATTACCTATTCACAATAATACTTTGAATAGGGGAATGATAGAGATTTACTGTTATTGAATAATTTAAAATATTAGTTATAAATTAAAATAACAGATGGATTTATGATAATTGTATGTGAAAATCCAGATGCCGTTTTCAAGTATTAAATATATATATTAACATGGTTAATAGTTATGCGATAACATAATTGTAACTTAAATTTATTTAAAAATAGTGTTATACGGTAGTTTTTTTTAAATAATAGTGAAATTATTTCATCATTATCATGATATTTAAAAAAAATTAGCAATTATATTTTGAAATGTAATTGTAAAATGTATTTTGGGTAAGAATTATTTTAATTTAATATACATTTTAATTTTAAAAATTTAAAAATAATACAATGTATTATTTATAAACACTTACTTGTAATATATAGTTTGTTTTTTATGATTTCCCAAATATTAAATGTTATATATATATTAAGTAAATATAGAGTGACCATAAATATATAAATTTAAAAATAAAACATGTTAATTTTAATTTTTATATATTATGGAGATTACAAAATTAACTTACAAATTATTAAGCATTTTTCATGTTAATTCTAATATATAAATTTTTTAATTAATATAAGAACTATTTGTCACCTTTGAATAAAGAAATGTATCAATTACTTAATTATAAAATGTCTTACTCAATTATGGAATGCAATAAAAACAAAAGCAACTACGTGACCCATGTACTCTTGGATTTTTAATTAATATAAAATTTATTTTGCCACTTTGAAAAAAGAAATGTATCAATTACTTAAATTATGAGATGTCTCACTCAATTATGGAATGTAATAAAAATAAAAACAAAATATGATATGACCTATGTACTCTTTGCTAGTTATTTGAGGCATTGGGCGATGTCCAAATTTACCACAAATCCCATGAAAAATAAATGTCAATAAAAAAATTGTAAAAAATAAAAAATAGTTTTAAAAGTTGCACTTTGTTAAATTGAAAATTATTTATCTTATTTAACTGAATTAATAAATAATCAACAAATACCCCATGCATAATCCATATTTAGAAATGAGATAATAAAGAACAACGGATCCAACTAAAACCAATAATCCAATGTAAAAAACACATTGTAAATATGAATTAAGTGAATATGTTTCTTAAAATATTAAAAAATATTTACTTGAAAGTTAAAATTTTCAACAAATAGACTATGAATAGGTAAATATTTATCACACTAATAAAAACTCAATCCAACAATCAATTCCTATCATTTATAATTTAATACTAATTAACCACTTTGCAACTTCATTTCCTTGTTATCCTAATAACATCTTCCATCAAAAGAAATTGTACATGTGAAAAGGAACCCATCATCAAAACTTAGCCAACATCTCGCTTCAAAAATTTGTGTTTCAAAAACTTTTTGTATATATGAAAAAGGTAGAAACCGTCCAGTCGTTTTCAAAATAGGAAGAGCATGTGGGCACTGATATGAAGTTTTATAATAAAGTAGGCACAGTGCTTCACATATCCAAACTTCTTTAAAATTATATGATGGGTTACTGAAAGTATAGTGCTGCACATATCCAAACGTTTCTCAAATGATTCGCGTGGAAAAGGTCAGAACCAATAAGCTTTTAGTTTAAATTTAAAATTGTTATTTGGAAATGTATAATGCGAAACACTCTGGCACCTGCAAGATATTTTATAATTATTTGGAAACGTAAAATGCCGAACACACCTGCGGCTGCGAGCTATTTTGTTTGTAGTAGTTATCTGACAACCAAAATTGTAGTCAAAGATACCCAAAAAATAAAGGAGTTGGCTTCAGGGTGGTTGTTTTTGGAAATTTCTAGGTAAATTTTTGTTAGTCAATTTTTTTCGGGAATTTATTGAAATCATAAGTTTGATGGGTAATTATGTGCAATGGAAGTGCCCAAAGGAATTTATTGAAATCACAAGTTTGATGGGTAATTATGTGCAATAGAAGTGCCCAAGGGTTTTCCAGAGTGCTGAATCTATATATATAGTCGAAAAACTAGTTTAAATAACACAAATCAAGATTTCACCTCAAAATTTTCCACAGATTCAAACTCAGAAAAGTCCAAAAAATCACGGTAAAAACAACTCCAAAAATAAAACACACAACTACAACTCACACAGCCTTTCATTTCTGAAATTAATTTTATATTTTAAGAAACAGAATCTCGCATTTTTCCAATGGCTAGAAAACAAAAACCATATATTTTAATTGCTCACACTAAACACATCCATATATTTTAATTGCACAGATAAACACGTTTGATTTTATTAATGCTCTTCAATTTGCTTAGAAAAATTGGATCTGATCTGCCAGATCTATTTAAATCTAACTTTTCTCTGGCCTGTGATCCATGACCCAAAGTTTTTTCGTTTCTTCTCTGTTTGAAACTTGTTTTGCAGGTGGCCAGTCTCAATTCTAAGTATTGGAGAAAGAAAGTTGGTATCTACAATGGAGAATTTACAGACCAATGAGTTGAATATTATTGGAAAGCTAATGTCCAATGGAATAAACCATCTTCAAGTGCAGGATAAGTATATCCTACCGGCCAATGAGCGTCCTCGGCTGTCTGAGGTCTCTTTCTCAGAGGGCCTTCCTCTAGTGGATCTCAAAGACCTGGATGGCCCTTACAGAAGCAGGGTTCTCCAGGAAATGGGGCGTGCATGTGAGGAGTATGGCTTTTTCCAGGTACACAAGCCTTCAGTCTCCCTCGTGTCAATGAAAACTGGTTTATCCTTCACTCAGACCAAAAAGTCATACATTGCAAACTAACCTAGCCTAGTCATGAAGTCTTGTATTCAAATAAAGTGCCATCATTCCTCTATTTTGGTAAATCGTTTTACCAAATTGTTGATATTTAAGAGGCTATTATATCAATTGTTATGATTATGAAATATCGTAAAGAAAAATGGTGGTATTTAAAGATATCGTTGCTAAAATTTCACTAGATATCAGATCTAATTAACATATAGGAAACATTAAAAATGAATATCAACAAAACCATGAATTGTCATAAACTTAAACCTAAACTATTAACGAATTTAAGCTTCTAACCATGAATTGTCATAAATTTGTTATTGATATAAAGTTCTGCAATTGCATGATCACATCTCTAATTGAATCACTGGCTCAACTTGAAGTTTAATATTGAATGGGTAGTGATTTATACTTTTCTGGCCATGGCATATATGGTTGATATGATTGATGACAGATAGTGAACCATGGAGTGCCAGATACTATCATGAAAAGTATGATGGGGATTGCCAAGGAATTCTTCGAAATGCCTGTGGAACACCGAGCATGTCTCTACTCAGAGGACCGAAAGCAGCAGGCTCGGCTTTCTACAAGCTTCGATATTCTCATAGAAAAAATCCATAATTGGAGGGATTATCTGATACATCCTTGCCATCCTGTGGAGGAAGTCATGGGCTCCTGGCCTGAAAAACCTGCAGCCTACCGGTAAGCAGTTAATGATTTTACCATGTCAAAGGACAATAGATTGAGTGTGGTAGGCTTAATTCCCATCCAGGCTAGACATAGACATGTTAGTTGGTATAGCAAAGATTTGAAAATTTGAAAATTAGGATCATTGGAATATTTTGATATTGAGTTCAAATTTTGATATTGAGATAGTGACGAGCTTTACCCTGATTTATAAATCAATACGAATCTATATTAATCTGGATCTATAAATATAGAAGTTGGATCTACCAGTATTATGTATAGATCTAATAGAAAAAGATTTCATCTGATAAAAAAAATTATATTGAAAGTTCGATCCCTTTCTACATTCGATACATCAGAAAGAGAGTGACTGGTATACTGAATAAAATTCAATGGATAAACCATCTAGCTTTCTAACTTCTTGTTACAGAGAAATAACAGCAAAATACGTTGTGGAATTGAGAACTCTGTGTTTAAAGCTGCTGGCAGCGATCTCTGAAGCTCTAGGGCTCGACTCTGATTACTTGAACAGAATTTTTGGAAAAAGCAAGCAAATGATTGGTATAAATTACTATCCTCCGTGTCCAAACCCAGATCTTACGATTGGTATAGCAGGTCATTCGGACTCAGGTGCCATCACGGTTCTAATGCAAGGCGATGTCAACGGCCTGCAAGTACGAAAAAATGGGAGGTGGGTGGCTGTAGAACCCATACCTAACGCCTTCGTCGTCAACTTGGGAGATCAAATGCAGGTTAGTATTTCAAAAAAATTGTGTGAATCTTCTCCATTTTGATGGTATCAATCTTAATAATTTATTATCCTTTATTTATATTGTTGCGTGTGATTTGATTATAAGTAGGTGGTGAGCAATGGGAGATTTAGGAGTGTTGAGCATCGAGCAGTAACAAACACGTCCAATGCACGCATATCCATCCCCACTTTCTGGATCCCTGCAGTGGATGCCCTCATCGCTCCTGCACCGTCCATGGTAGATGAACAGCGTCCGCCTCTGTACAGAGAATATACTTTTGAAGAGTTCAATAATGTTTTCCGGAGTAATGGATTAACGAATTTGTTGGATTATTTCAAGATCGAAGATCCAGAGGATTCTAGTCATTGAAATGAATTTTGGTCTTCCAAAGATGTGACCCAATTGTGTTATGCATTTGATAAATTCGAGTGCGTGCAAGGGTTCTGAACATATATATTCTTATGTGTTCAGTATATATGCACAATCAATCTTATAATGCTTCAATATGAACATATATATAAGTCATCTGTCAAGGGTTCGAAACTCTAAATTGATTTAGGAAATTAAGCTTTTCTCCCCCATTGAGTGGTGTATGATAACTTATCATATTGTATCCCACACAAATTTAATGGTCAAAATACTACTAGGTGCTACCCAATTTTATGATACATTATACATTTAAAGTTGGTTTATTATTTTGACATTTATTTTTGTGTGCATATATCTTTAATCTTTATATATATCGTAATTTACTTTATTAATAAACAATCTCATTTTTAGCCAATGTTACATGGTAGTTTTAGCGTATCCCCGGTGCAAGTTTGGGTTTTTTTTTAAATAAAAATCCAAAAAATGGTTCCACTCATGCAAGAGGCAAATGACTTTGTTATTCTCAATATATCAAATATATAAAAAGATTCAGTGTTAGCCTCTATGTAATCTGATGGCATATTTCAAGAATATTAAATAATTTATCGCCTCCATGTAATCTGATTGTATATTTTAAGAATATTAAATAATTTACTTAACACTTAATCAATTGTCTGTCGGGACCACCTTGGAATATCCTATAGATAAATGTTTGACATTGTTGTTTTCAATCGAACTTTGAGATATTTTTGGAATCTACAATCATGATAAGTTAGGATTGGGTATTCTTATTTGGATTGTAGATCCAAAAACTATGATTGGGTTAAGTTTCGGGGAGGCATCCTTATCTCGATTGCAGATTCCAGGAATATCTTAGAATCTTACATATAGTTGTTTGACCTTGTTGGTGTCTATCAAATTTCGAGATATTCCTGGAATTCGCAATCAGCATTGTTGTTTGCTGGATTCTGGGATATTCTCGTAATCCACAATCGAGATAAGGATGCCTCTCTCGAACTTATCCCAATTGCAGATTTCAAGATATGCAATCCAAATAAGAATACCCCTTCCTAACTTATCCTAATTTCATATTCCATGAATATCTCAAAATCCAATAAACAACACCAAGGTCAAACAATTGTCCTTAGGATTCCAGGATATCCTTAGAATCTGCGATCCAGATAAGGATACCATTGTCCTCCAAAACTAATACAGAAAGCATGTGACAATTGTTTCTTGAAAGTGTTTCTTTGAAATACACTTAGCTCTTAATAATAAATAATGATGAAGTGAAACAATGATTAACTTGTGAAGATGAATTTCTAGAATTTAGACTCCCAATAAGTCTGCAATGGCTATACCTTTAAATTAGTCTTCCTCTTTACAAAAACCCATCAACAATGTTAATAATATATCCTTCTTTAACACGAATTGATGCTCAATGGGAAATTGGAGGACTCTACACATTCTATATCTCTGCAACGTTACTAAGTATATTATGTGAATGCTTCTCAATGAAAATTTCCTCTCAAGTCTAAAAAAATGAAATGACTAAAAGGATAACTTTTAGGAGATGCACTTGCTTAACCTTTTCAAATCCATGCTAACCAACATAATAAGTGCTTTATAGGAGTAGCACACCATGGAAAATCTTCAACAAGTAAAAATTGGTTTGAACATTTTCTTTAGAATTTCTGTGCATAATAAGTGCTTTATAGGAGTAGCACACCATGGAAAATCTTCAACAAGTAAAAATTGGTTTGAACATTTTCTTTAGAATTTTTGTGTAAGAATGGGTTTGAATATTTTCCTTAGAATTTTTGTAAAAATTGAATTGATGTTAACATCTTCATTTCACTTAGTAAGACTTAACTACAATTAATACTTTTTTACTTTTCATCAATTTAAAATTTTACTTTACTTTTAATATATGATATTATATTTATTGGATCAAATCCAAATCAAAAGACTTGCTAAGGTATTGCTACTAGTGATTGTGAACTTCATCCATATTTTCCTGGCCATAAGAATTATTAAGAATATTGTTTAGGATATTGACTAAAATTTGATATTTTTCAATTAAATGTTAATTACCGAAATTGATAGGAAAAACAATTGTATTTGTGTAATTGATTTCATTTGTTTTCGAATGTATTAATAATTTTCTTACATGTCTTTTGATGACTTCAATTATTCATATCATTAAATCATTAATGACATCAAAAGCCTATAAAGATCAAGGAACAACACTAAAACTTGCTTCAATTTCCGAAACTATATAACATTACAATTTCTGAAACTATATAACACTATAAAATATTTTTTAATTAAGTTTATTCGAGTGACTTATCCTTTGATAAATATTTTATAAAGTCTAATAATTTGAGTAAAAATCATTTCGAATAATAACCAAAAAAAAATGTATGAGAAATAATAATAGAAAACAAAAGATATTAAAACAAGGTCGCTGACATTCCAGGCTCTTTGCCTTTTACAAATGGAACAAAAAATTTCTTGTTGTCGTGTGACACTGAAAAACAGAATTATTATTGATGGGATGAATCAGGAAGAATTATGTCAATCACCTGATCTTCATACTGCAAATCAGATAAATTTTTGTACAAGCCTGAATAAACTCCACAATGAAAGAGCATCATATTAATGATAAAATCACTTATTTATACATGTGCAATCTAGATACGAGAGAGTTGTGTCTCGGTAACTTATTAATTGTAAAAAATAAAATATGAAACTAATTACATATTGTACAATAACAGTCTCGAAGGATTAGTTAACATTCTCCTCTTAATCTGAAGGGACATCTAACATGCCAAGTAACATTCTGAACATTTCAAAATTTTCACATCCTAGTGTCTTTGTAAATATGTCTACGATCTGCTCTGAAGTAGGACAATGTGTCAAGTGAATAACTTTGGCCTCTACATAATGTCAAATCAAGTGATATTTGGTGTTAATATGCTTTTTTCGATCATGAAACTTAATATTCTTGGCCAATTGAATTGCAAAAGAGTTGCCAATAAGTACTGGAGTAGAAGCATTTTATTCCTCCTGCAAGTCTTCAAGTATTTTACAAAGCCAAATGATTTCTTTTTTAGCTTGAGTTGCTGCAACATATTCAAATTCAGTGGTAGAATCAGTAGAAATAAATTGTTTGCGTGATCTCCAATTTATGTTTGTTGATCCAAGGCTCATCAAATAACTAGAAGTAGAGACCCAATTTTACCTATATCCATCAAAATCAGAATCTGAATAGACGGTGATATGGAAATCTGCAACTTTGGAATATTTGATGCCATATGTTCAAGTGAATTTCAAATACTTGAGCACTCGCTTTGATGCATTCCAATGACCTTCACATGGTTGATGCATGAACCTGGAAAGTATCCCTACAGCAAAAGCTATGTCAGGTCGAGTAGCAGCTAGAAAATTCAAACATCCAACAAGTTGCATGTACTTTGTTGGATCGTCAAACGTACGTCATTCAATGGAAGTAAGCTTCAAATTTTGCTCCATTGGAATGGCGACAAGATTACAATCCTACATCCCAAATATGTCCAGTAGATGTCCAATATACTTCGAATGGGAAATAAAAATATATTTGAGTTTCTGATCAGCTTCAATTCCTAAATAATAATAATGAAATAAACCTAAATCTATCATGACAAAAAATTTCAATAATTCTCTTTTAACGGATGCTATATAGCCATCATTGTTTCTTGTGATCATCAAATCATCTACATACACAAACAAATATACAACTAACTTTCCAATCTTCTTAACAAAAGAGTTGCATCATCCACATCAAATAACTTATAGTTCAACTTGAGAAGATGTTTAGTCAATTTGCATACCATGCACAAGATACTTGTTTCAGTCGATACAATGTCTTAACCAATTTACATACCATTTTCTCTTTGCCTTTAATAGCAAAACCTTCAGGCTAAAACATATAAACATCCTCCTTCAAATTTCCATTCAAAAATGTTGTTTTAACATCCATATGGTGTATCTTCCAACTATTCTATGATACAAGAGAAAATAGAGTTCTGATCGTCCCCCATTTTGTTATAGGAGAAAATGTCTTTGTTTAGTCAACAACTTCCTTTTGAGCATAGCCTTTTGCTACAAGTCTTGCCTTGTATTTATCAAGCGAACCGTCTACCTTGTATTTGATCTTATACACCCATTTTCCACCAATAGGTTTGACACCTACAGGAGGATCCAATAACCTCCAAGTTTAATTTTTAATAAGTGCATCAAATTCATTTTTCATTGCATCCTTCCATTCTTCACAATTAACAGCTTCTTCAAAACGACTGGGTTGACTAATTCTAGAATGATTAAATTCACAGTCATGGGAAACATTACCTGAATCGCCTTTAGAAGAACTTCCTATTTCAAAATCCTCATATTTTCTTAGAACTTTTTTGGCATGTGTGGATCTTCGTAAAGGTTTTTGAAGTGGTTATGATGGTTTCTCATCTTTAAGTACAAGTTCTTCAGGAAAACTTTCTAACCCTGCAGAAATAACATTATCCTCCAAATTTTCTTCAGCAATAACATCCTCACCATTTTCATGAGTCAAACATGGAAAAACCATTGACTTATCCATAATCGAAACCCCCCCTTCAGTATGTGGAACATCATTGTCAGATTCAAAATAGAACTTTTTAGATGTAAATTTATCCAAATGAGCGAGTTGCCTATCAACATTGGAATTATCTTTATCTAATTCAAGAAAAATAACATCTCTGGAAAGAATGAACTACTTCTTATTTTCTTAATCATACAACCTATATGCTTTGGAAGTATTAGAATAACCCAAAAAAATACACTTTCGACTTCTTTCACCTAATTTATTTCATTGTTTCTTAGGAATCAAAGCATAACATTTTGATCCAAAAACTATGAAATGTTGAACAGTTGGGAGTCGATCATACCAAAGTTCATAAGGATTCTTGTTGTTAATAACAGACGAAGGACAATGATTTCTAATATAAGTTTCACAAAGAATTGACTCGCCCCAACACATCAATTTCACATTCTTAAAAAACCTCATAGATCTAATTATATTAAGCAAAGTTATATTCATCATTCTGCAATGTCATTCTGTTGTGGACTATAAGGTATGGTATTTTGATGTTTGATTCCATTGTCCTTCAAATATTGTTCAAAGCCATGACAAGTATACTCACCATCGTTATCAGTTCTGAGAATGTCTATATTTTATTAAGTTTCCTTTTTAATCATCAAATGAAAAGTTTTAAAAACTTCAAACACTTGTGACGTATCCTTTAACAAATACACCCAACACATTCTCGAGTAATCATCAATAAATTTTAACACATATTTATTTCCATTGGCAATTGTAACAGACATAGGTCCACATAAATCTGAACGTATAAGACCTAATTTCCGTGAAGCTCTAAAAGAAGAACTATGAAAAGGTAGTTTACAATGTTTTCCCAAAATACAAGCATCACACGGTGTAATATTTATTAGAACTGCAGGAAGACCTTTAATACCTTGATTTTTAATAATTTTGATGCTACCAAATCGATCATGCCACAACAAGTTGGGAGACCGGATATCACTTTGTTGCGCCAAAAGAGCAGAACTTTCACAAGAATTAGTAGATGAAGTACCATTTAATTTTAAAAGTGTACCTTCTTCCACACCAATCATAATAATTGCATGAGCATATGTTCTTATTATCTCAATGATGCCATCAAATATATGAATAGAATTCCCCTATTTCCGAATATGGATAAGAGACATCAAATTTTGTTGAAAATGTGGAATATAAAGTACATCCTATAGAACATAATCTCCAAGATTCGGTATCTTCAAATGAATAGACCCAATTCCAAATGGTTTAATTTGACATTTGTTAGAAAAGCAAATAACACCATCAATATCATCACTAATCAGGTGATGAGTATTTAGCTCAAAAATCAAAGTTCTCATAATGGCTCAAAACCTGAAGGATCATGTCCGTCTCGGAAAAATGATCCTAACACAACTTGTTTCGTCGAAAACTGATTTCGTATGAGAAAGTTATTGTGTTATGATCGCTTTGTTAAACACTCGAAATTTGAAGAAGAAAAAATGCCTAGTCACTGCACAGTCAGCAGTCCATACTACTAATGTGGAAGGTGACTAGGCACAGTCAATATTGGTCAACGGAAAATCAGGGATCAACATGTGGCATTATCTGGTTGGGTTGTATAAGTGATTTGTTGGCGCATTCTTATTGGTGGATTTTTGGACCTGTTATCGCTCAGGTTGTCCCTTGGCTCCTTAAGGGATACGACCGAGGTAACCACAGACCAAGCTTTGGACTGTTGGTCCTAGCCTACCAGCAGTCAGAGAGGGCTCTCCCTTTGGGATTTAGCTTTGTTTAGGGAATGATTTCAGGCTAGATATGATGCACATGGGTTTTTGTTTGAGGTTGGCGGGATGGTTGATCTACTCAGGCAGAGTTGGCATGCGAAGCGTAAGAAGTTTAGAGCATTGGGCATGGAGTCAAGGATTAAGGGCTGCTGGTGTGTTTTCTTTGGCAAAGAAGGAACTACAGAGCATAATAGTTAAACACGGAATAATATCAAGCTTAAATGAGGATGGAACGGATGTCAGTGAATGAAAGACATCTAAGTAGCTTTCATTATGCTAACAGAGGGAAGGTGAGTGAACATTATATAGGAGCAATTAAGAAATTCCTAAACAATATTCATATACGGAGGAAACTAGTGTAAATATGATCCAAGAGGTTTTCATATTCATATTTTAATTTAGAAGGAAAACATAGAGAAATAACAGGAATTGAGGACAGAGCACGGCTATGTGACATCTGAGTTATTCTTTCTTCCTGTAATTTTAGATCATGACACGGATATGATATAGCAAACATAACGACTGTAGAAAGAGGTGAGAAAAACTTATTGTTCCATGAAGAAGTGCAAGAATCCTGTAATCTTATTCTTCAGCCATCGAATCCACATTAACAATCCAAAAACAAGATGTTCCAGCAATCTTTGTTCATAAAATCCCTTAAGACATACAGCGCAGGTCTCAAATCAGGTTATCAATCAACCAACTCCCGCCCTTTGAACAACGAACAGCGTTGTTTAAATAGGCAATATTTACATGCTGGCCCTTGACCCGCTGCCAAGTGAAAAAATCACTGAAAAAATATCTAACAAAACAGATCCCAAAGAGATCTGTAGCAATAAAGTTTTTTTTTAATGCTAAGTTGTGCTGGTAATGAATGCATAAATATCTATTTAAGTTGCGCTGGAGGCAGAAGCAACAAAATTGAGTTTAAGTATGGGTCATTTCTTGTGATGCGCTCGCTATTTGGCCATAACTCTGTAATAATTGCGCATGAATCCTTTTTTCAGTTTTGTTTAGGCGGTTCCATAGATTTAAAAAATATTTTTTGCCTTTTTAGATTGTGGCGGTGGCTGTCCCTTCAGCTTTATGAGTTTCCCTTCACATCCAGAAGGATTTAGGTTGCTGAGATTCAGGCGGTGCTGAGGGGACTTGTTGAAATTCACCAAATGCTTTCATTGTTATTGGATCCGATCATCTCAGATACACCTCTGGCCGCTTGCATTCTAGCCTCAAAATTGGCTATATCAATCCCCTGAATGTGAATCTCAATTGGTACAGGACGCACCCCAGGTGGAAAATTGAAAAGCCCACGTGCTGTAGCACCAATCCACTCTACTTTTCATCTTATCTCCATTCAAGAAGTCATGTTCCATATCATCATCGCTGAAGCTACCATCCAAAATGAAATTCTCAACCGTGTCATCGCCTTGTTGAGAGTCTATGTCCTCTTCAGCTATTTGCAGTAACCCTGGATGATTCCAGATCTTGGCTAAAGAATGATATGCATTGAAGAAGCATTTCTTATGTGCCACTTTTACACATGCATTCTTTTCATTCTTCATAAACCCATGTACTTCTAAATATCTGATGTATAACTGCTGTTGTAATGGAGAAAGTTTTACATATATCACATATACACGTTTTGGAGGAAGCTCATCCTTCATCACATTCATGCCCATACGTTGTACAAAACCTTTTAACTGTTCATATAAGACATGTGATTTTTGATTCATTATTTTCACATCATCTGCAGTTGAATTAGCATGCTACCCATTTTCTATGGGATTTTGGAAACGGTTTCTGAACTCTGGTTGTTTTCCCAGGAATCCTTCTCTTACAAAGTCTACCATACAATAGTATTCCATCAAATTATTTTGTAAAGGAGAACCTGTCAATGCAATTCTACGTTGGGTCTTCACTTGTTTTAATGCCTGTGTTATATCAGCCTTTGTGCTTTTTATCATGTGTGCCTCATCACAAATAAGTAAGTCAGGACCACTCTGCAAAGCCTTACAAATATCATCTGCGACAGCCTTTTCTTTCACATATTTTCCTAAAGATAAGTTTTGAAATGTTGCATAGCCTATCAGTAGAACTCCACCATTCTTCCTCCATTTCCCGTGTTCCTCCATGAATTATTCAAACAATTTAACTAATCTGATTCTTGAAGGTAATTTATCACTATACTCTGAGCTGCCACAAGCACAACCGCACCACAGAGGAAGAATATGAACAATTTGTAAAATCAAATCGTTATAACAAATACTGCGCGTTCCTTGGCGGTTGTGCTCATAAGTCGCAGGAAAAGTTCTTGACTTTTACACCTTATCAGGAAAAAAAAAACTGTTATTTAGCCACTACTTCCCCTGCGCTGGTTGCTGAACTATATGTTTAGCTCGTCCCGAACTACTGCTTTTTAACTGCAGACTATTGATGACAAGACGATGAGCTGTTGATCCAAGCTGAGGACCTGAGATAGCGCCGCGAATAGGTGTCCTATCTTGATTTTGGTGCCTTCGCCCAGTATCTTCATGCCATAAGGCTTGTGTCCTTACATCCTGTGCTTCCTCCATTGAAAATTCTTCATCAAAAGAGGCTTCCTCTAGTTGTAAAAAACCATCTATATTTTGTGGTCCATTAATGTTATTTCTTACATGGAAATTCAAATTTGCATCACTATGGATTGAAGATCTCTGATTAATTCCTGCCAGCAGATTTGATGAGACCACCGAATCGCACGAACCACCATAGAGCCCCGACTTCCAGTGACTAGCGTAGTTAGTTTAGATTTCCCATCCTGACATACATCATATAAACAGGACAAGTTCGAACTTGACAAAACAGTGGGTACAATTCCCAATAACGACCCACTCTGCTAAGATGGTACACTGAAGCATATGTTGTTATGATTATCTAATGTGCCAGATATTACCCCAGAGCAATGATTATAAAGAGATTCTTGTTCTCCCAGATTACATAGAGCTCCCAAATGGGCATACAAGCTTTCTGTTTCATTCTGATGCTTACTCAAAGCAGGAAAGCTTGACTTGAAAAGATGTCTGGCAGCTTTCACCTTCAGATCCTCTCCAAGGTGATGACAATCTTAAGCTGGTTAAAAGTTGCATAGCATGGGAATCTTCTTTATCATCTACAGGGCCTGATTCAGGAATCAATGTGCTCAGCAAGCCAGGAAGAATTGGAGATATTGCAGATGAGATTGAGGGCCCTGCACTTACAAGATAACCCTAACCAAAGGAGTGAAAATCTATCACTGGAATGTGCACAATGGGGTCTGAGAAAAAGGGAGTGAAACTTGATATCTGTTGTGGAGTGGGCACAGTTATAAATGATGAAACAGGTAATGGGACTTTGACCACTGGGTCACTCAAGAAAGATAGGAAATTTGAAGTCTGCAGTGGAGTTGGAATATTGACCAATGATGGAACCGGCAATGGGATTGGAGAGAAACTGAAATTATGCAGATCTAGTGGCAGGGGAGGAATAAATGCAGAAGAGGATCCAACAGATAAGTACGAAGTTGGAGGGGGTAAGCTAACAGCTTCAGTTGGCAATGATGGCAAAAATGGGGGAGTTATTATATATTGTAAAGAGGATGCCCACAGAGGACATGGGCAATAATATGGTGAAAATATGGAAGTGCCTGAAATTGGCACAAGAGATGAAGCTGGCAGGTGAAATGAAAATGGATTGAAAGAGGATTCTCCAATGGGAAGAGATTGTTGAGAAGGTAATCCATTTACAGAGCTAACATGAAAATGAAGATATCGCTGTGGCAGAGGAGTGATATGCTCCCTACCATGCCCATTTCCAGAGATATCATTTGTTTTCTCATTTGAATTTGTACTAGTAACAGATATTGAGACCTGTGTGCTCCATGAATCAGTTGCATTATTATTGGAATCCTGAGAGTTGTTTAATGTTTGCACTGTCGAAAGGCTTGGACAACCAATGACAGAAATTTTGTTGTGGACATCCATGCGTCTCTTTGAATATGGTCAAGATCATCATACCTCCGTCTTTTCCAGCTTTGATGGGGTTGTACATCCTCATCCAGCTTTACTGTGCTATCATGATAATGATTTGAATTTTCACTAGAATGGAACAGTAGCGACGATGCCGATGTTGATCCACCAAGCACTTTGCTTGCAGAGGCATTTATGTGAATACACCTCAAGAAATTGTCAAACATAGAATGGGTTGCAGGACCTCGAAATCCTTTCACGAGCACCTGACTTTACATCCCAAACATACAAAACATCATTATGACCAGCATGAGTAGTAAACTGCATATATAAGCAAGCAATATATCCTCTGACACCATCCCAAGCCACCATCTTTGGATAGCTAGCGTGACCTGGAAACATTCTCTCAACTTTTAATGTCTCGAGAGATGAAAGAGCCACACAGGCATCATCAGCAACAGTCAGAAAACAATCCACCCAGGGACGATAAGTACCAGGTGGTGGCAACAAAATCTGGCGCACAGGTGCCGCATGTTGATGCGTTATTGAAAGCACATTTCCATCCTCTAAATCCCACACACGAACAATACAATCCATACTACCTGATATCAATACTTGTCTAGTGTGCTCCATTGGAGTAAACACCATATTATGTGTTGCCAAAAAAAGTATAGGACCTGTGTGGCCTATAAAAGATTGCAACGCACTTGCATCATTTGGAGAGAGAGTGCCAGGCACGCGAGCCTTCGATATGGTAATCAAAAGAAGACTAAACACTATGACAGAGGAAATAATAGACAAGACCACCGCTAAGAATTGTGTAAATGGGTGTCTGACTTCATTTGAATATTTGATTGTGGCAACAGCAGCACCAGTCAAAGGAAATGTATAAGCCCACCAAGCAATAGAAAATATGAAACCACGAAAGAAATTAGTTCGAACAACCAGCGAAGTGAACAGAAAGAGGGCAATGAAATAGGCAAGTTTTGAAAAAATGTCGAATTCTCCTCGAATTTTTTCCCAAGCCAGAGATGCCACACTCGGAGTGGCTACAAATAAGAAAACAACAGGATGGATCTCTTTAGGAAGAGTTTCATTTGTGGGTAACCTCTGGTAAAGTGTCACAAAAAGCACCATGTAATGGGCCAGCCCCACAGCAAATATAAAAATAGCTCCCTCCTTCCATCCAGTTGCTGCTCCAAGCAATGCCCCAACAAAGTTTCCAACAATTGCCAAATAGTTTGTAGGGTTAGCTACTTCAGATAATCTTCTACGACCTCCTAGCATCCACTGGCCATATATCTTCAGTTCCAAACAAAGAGCATGGAACATAAAAGCACACCATGTTAAAGGATGTATAGATTTTGCTATCTGTGGTGGCACCCCAAGTGCCAGGAACATACAAGCTATCCATGGTGCAAAGAAGAAATTCACACGAACAGGATTATAGTACTCAATCCAAACTGCTTCAAAGTAAAATATGCACTTCAGTGTATATACCACAAAAACTATAATTAGTGTCACAAGTCCCAGACACCACAATACCAAATTAAATATTTCAGGATCTGTAAAATTCATCTTGTGTGTCATGTTAATGTATTACCTGCAAAACCAAACCACTGGACATTCCAAAGTACCACCAATTGAAGAATGAACTCTTGTGTTTCCTCTCGTCTGGGTCTTGGTCATCACACTGGTCTGCCCCAAATGCTTGCAGACAAGGTTTGTTCCTTCCTTGCCTCAGTAGCAAATATGGAACATTGCGGCAAGAAAAGTATGACATATTTGGCCTGTAAACATGTCGATCACGAAAGATGAATAACCTGCTGCAGCAGGAGGCTAACAGGACCAATGGAAGAATGCCACGTGGCAAGCCCGGAGACCACCACGTGGCACCTCCCAAAGGTCGGGTTGGATATACATATGTTGGAACAAAATATTATGGTGGAGGTCGAGGTCAAACCCACGACTTCTAGCACACCATCTGTGCTTCTTACCAACTATGCTACTGGGTAGTTCTTACCCTGATCGTTCTCCGCATCTATTTAAATTGTAAAGGTTTGGAGGTTGGTGGTTAGGGGAGGGCTAGCCCATAGGCTAGTGCTCCCCCCATGTGAATACGACACATCAAGCTGCAAACAATTATGGTGGTGTTATCCAGTGGCTATCCTGACTACTCTACGATGATTAAGTGTTGGCATGTGAACACAACACCGCAACCACCAACAATTAGTCGTCTGACAGTTCCACTCCAGTAGTTAACGCTACAGCTCCACATGTGAACGCCATCACCATAACTCTAATGGTCAGCCAATGGTTTCAATTCTGACTTACCATAACACCAAACGATTATATGTGACTAAGTTCCACCGGAGGTTACAGTTGGGTCATTAAACTCTGTGATTTTCACATTAATCACGAGGTTTAACAATAATCTGGATTTAACTCTAATTAAGTGTAGTTTAACTGTGATTTTAATCTCGAGGTAAGTTTGGCGGTTCCCCCAAATTTTGGCCCACCACCAAATTTAGTGGTGCTGACTGGAGATGTTCCAGAATTAGAGGAGAAAATGTAGGAAAAGACTAACTCAGCCCTAGAGAAGTCAATTTTCAACCAAATTGAGCTTAGAAAGAGGTGTTCTTTTATAATTTGGACATTTTGAACACATTGGAATAGGTATCAGGAGCCATAGAGCTTTGTAAAATATAATTTTTCCACATTGAGATAATGCAGAGGCCTAAGCCATGGAAGATGGACCAAGGAGATGTAGCCCAAATGGGGTGAACTCCTTCATCAAAACACTGTGTTAATGTGTCTCTTTGATGGTTTGTTATACTGTGAATGTTTGTTTTTCAGTATTTTTTTCTGAAGCTATTTTTCTCATGAATGTCTTTTCAAACTTAAGGAAATTTATTTGATTGTATGCACAAACAACTAATGAAACCTAAGCACAAGAAGCAATAAGCAAGCACATGTTTTAAAATCTGTAATTGTTATTATCATAGCAAAACTAATCATACAAAAATAGATCAAGTTGGTATCATAGAAAAGGTTGAATTTCTTGATTGCTTGAGTTTATGTAATTAGGGTTTTAATGGTTACAAAATTGTGATGCTTATAAGGTTAAAGTTGCAGAGAGGAGAATGGAACCTATTGGTTGCAACTCCTGAGGTAATTCCCAGATGAAGGAGAGCCACAAGGCAAAAATCTCCACCACCCAAAGTTCCAATTCCAGCTTCACTTGAAATTCCTCAAGTTTTGCCTTCAACTGAGATTGAAGAGGTACTACAGGTACAAGCAATACCAATTTCTAAGCCTGAATCCATAGCAATTATGTCTCAAGAAAGAGAGATTGAGGGTCCCTCTTCAAAAGAGGAATAATTCAAGAAATATTTCTTCACTTTAACTGAGATGGTTATAGTCCTCTATGAAGACTCAAGAGAGGAACACTAGAATGGTTGGAGAGAGTTCTAAACCTCCACATGGAGAAGGAAGCTCAGAGGAAAAAAAAAGGATGAGAAGAATGATTCCAAAGGGAATGGTGGAAACCCACCTCCATATCCACCATCCTCGTCATCTTCCTCGTCATATTCACCATCTCACACAACATCATCTTCCAATACCACCACTGAAACTGCTCATACTCATTCAAAAACCCCAAAAGGAAAGACTACATTACTGAAATTGGACATAAAATTTGAACTTCCCATGTACAATGGAGAAAAGTTGGACAATTGGATTTGACAGTTGGAGGTATATTACAGGATTCAGAACCTTCAATAAGATGATATAAAGATCCAGTTGGCTTCATTGAGGCTAAAAGGAGCTACACTAGTTTGGTGGGAAGTAAAGACTCAAGAAGAAATGAGAATCCATGATAAGATATCCATCACTTGGGTTGAATTTTTTTCTGCAATTAAAAGACAGTTTTATCCTTTAGCCTATATGCAAAAATCCATTATGAGTTGGCAAAATTGTAAATAGATTAAAGGCCAAACAGTCCAAGAATATACACGGGAGTTTAGGAAAAGGGCTTTGTTATTAGGAGTGAATTTTAATTCCCAATATACAATGTTGAAATATATTAGGGGTTTACATTCCTATCTGAAACATATTATCCTTATGTTCAATCCAAACAACTTAGATGAGGTATGTGTGCAAGCCATGCACCTTGAATCTAGAGGAAAGAATATTCAGGAAGAGGGTAGTAAGAGGAACCTATTCAAGGGTAAGGATAAAGAGAAGGGTGGAAAATGGAAAGGAAAGAAGAAAGTAAGTGTGAAGAGAGAAGGGGATAAAATCACATGCAAACATTTTTCCAAAGAGGGGCATGATGAAGCCCATTACTGGAAATTGCATCCCAAATTAAGGCCTAAGAAACAAAACAATAAGGGAAAACAAAAGACGACCGCTACCACACAACACGACCTTGGTTCAAATTCTAGTGATGAGACCAAGATTTCAGCCATGGTTACTAAAGGAAAAGAAACTGTTGTAAGCACTAGTTCATCGCATAGTCAAAACAACACTCCAAGTGAAGAGTCAAAAATAGAGTTGATTCATGTTAGAGTGATTTCAAACCATACAAATATTGATGCATTATTTAATAGTGGGTCACAATCAAACTTGATTTCAGAAGACTTGGTTAAAAAAATAAACCTTGAAATTGTACCTCATCATAAGCCATATCCATTGGGTTGTATAGAAAACAATGAAAACTTACAGGTTACAAGGAAGTGTTTATTCAAGTTCGCCATTACTAAAAACTTCATTAATGAAGTTGAGTTAGATGTAGTTCCACTTGACATCTAAGGAATCATTTTGGGTAGTCCTTATTTGTATGATAGAAAAGTAGTATGTTATCACCATGACAACAAATACATATTTCTCAAGAATGGGGTGGATTACTTAGTGAGAGCCCATCGCAAAAAGCTAAACATTTCTTTGGTTAATGCAGGGAAAATGAAGAGACTAGTAAATGCAAGTAAAAATGTTGTGCTTCTCATGATCAAGAAAAAGAATGATATTTATTATGAATCTTTTGAAGGTTGTGATGATAAATTGAAATCGCATTTGTTTGATGTGGTAAGCAAGCATGGAGAGATGTTTCAGGAACCAAAGGGGTTACCTCCCAAGAGGGGAATTCAGCATGAGATTCAGTTGCAACAGGATGTTCCATTTTCGAACATTGGCATGTATCACATGTCTATTATGGAGAGCTTGGAAATCAAAAAGAAAATTCAAGAATTTATGAACAAAGGTATCATACACACATCTACTTCGCCATGTGGTTCGCCCATTGTATTGGTGCCAAAGAAGGATGGAACTTGGCGCATGTGTGTGTATTTCGATGCATTGAACAAAATCATGGTAAAGAATCATTATCCACTCCCAAGAATTGATGATTTTCTTGATCAATTGAGGTATGCAAAGTATTTCACTAAGTTAGATCTATGAAGTGGTTATCATCAAGTTAGGATAGTTGAAGAAGACATTTGGAAAAACACATTTAAAACTAAACAAGGATTGTTTGAGTGGCTTGTTATGCCTTTCGATCTTACAAATTCTCTAGGTACTTTCATGAGGGTAATGAATGATGTGTTGAGACCATTTCTAGATGATTTTGTCATTGTCTACTTAGATGATATCCTCATATTCAGCAAGTCAAGAGATGAACATGTCATGCATGTAAACAAAATACTTGATGTCTTGAGAAAATAATAGTTGTTTTTAAAGATGTCTAAGTGTGAATTTGGCAAAAATTATTTAGTGTATTTGGGACACATTGTTGGAGGAGGTGAGCTGAAGATAGACCCCTCTAAGGTTGAGGTCATTCTGAATTGGCCCAAGCCCAATACAGTTACAAAGGTAAGAATTTTTTTAGGGGCAGCACAATATTGGAGAAAGTTTATTGCTAATTATTATTCCATTGTAGCTCCATTACATGCATTGACAAGTGTCAAGAAAGTCTTCCATTGGGGAGACGTACAACAGTTCTATTGTAGCATGGTAAGCTTTCATTTCATTCTGAAATCTTTAATGGCATTGTAACTAATTATTCCACATATGAAAAAGAACTTTATGCATTGGTACAATGTGTTAAGAAATGGAAGCACTATTTGATGGGGAAGGAGACCATCATCCATACTGACCATCAACCATTGCAGTATTTACAGTCACAGTCAAACTTCAGCAGTCACGACATTTCAAATTGATGGGTTTTCTACAACAATTTAATTTGGTTATCAGGTATAAAAAGGGAATCTATAATAAGGTAGTTGATATGCTTTCAAGGCCTTTTGTAAATTCATTTGTTATACTCAAGCATAATTTTGTTTTGCATGAAATTTACATAGAACAATATGCAAATGATAGTGACTTTCAAGAAGTATATGCAAGCTTGAGTCAAGGAAATAAAATTAAAGAGTTGGATTATCAAGTGCATAACAGTTTGTTGTATCACTTGGGTAAGTTGTGTATTCCACAGGGAGAAAGAAACAGTATCATAAGGGAGGGACACACTTCATTGATTGCTAGACACTTTGGTGTACGCAAGACAATAGTGAAGCTTCAAAGGTATTGTTATTGGCCATGCATGTCAGATAATGTTTCTCGTTTCATAAGAGGATGTTCTTTATGTGCTACAAGTAAGCCTAGCATTAGGAAACTTGGTTTATACACTCCACTTCCGGTACCTTCACGTCCATGGGAGAGTATCTCAATGGATTTTGTAGGAGGTCATCCATTGTCAAGGAAAGGTCATGATTACTTGTATGTAGTTGTAGATAGTTTGAGAAAGATGTGCATACTAACACCATGCAAAATGATAATTATAGCTAAATAAAATTCTCATCTTTTCTTCCAAAACATTTGGGTTCATTTTGGTCTTCCTACTTCTATTGTAAGTGATCGAGATTCTCGATTTGTTGGGAATTTTTGGTCAAATTTGTGGGACATGATGGAAACAAAGTTGAAGAAGAGTACAACCTTTCATCCACAAATAGATGGACAAACCAAGGTGGTTAATAGAACAGTTATTCATCTTCTTAGAGGATATTGCAACAAACATCCGAAGTTGTGGGATCAATAGTTGCATTACATACAACATGGCAAAGCATTCTTCCACAAACACATCGCCATTTGAGGCATGTTATGGGTACTTGCCAAGATCTCCATTGGACTTCATCTTTGAGAAAGATGTTGCCATCGATGGTCACAATGACATCGATAAGGCAAGGAATTTCATAGAGCATATTCAGTTGATACATCATACAGTGCAAGAACAACTTGAGAAAAGTCAAAGAAGCTACAAGGCAAAGCATGACAAACATCGGGTTGATCACAAATTTCAAGTTGGTGGTGAAGTTTGGTTATATATTAGTAAAGGGAGACTTCAAGGGGAAGGTAAAAATCTTAAGCCAATCCGTTATGGTACTTTTTAAATTCTGGAAAATATTGGTAACAATGCATTTAAGCTTTATTTGCCTCCTTATATCCAAATATACTCTGTTGTTAATGTTGAGAATTTGAGATTGTTTGAGCCTCCTTTGATTGATGATCAACGAGAGCATGTTTAGCTGCCATCAATAGATGATTTCTTGCCAGAATATCTAATGAGATTCAACAAGATCTCATACGTGACAAAAGAACCAAAACTTCAAAGAGAGGGGATGTCGAATACCTTAGAGTGGGACTCAAAGGGACAAAATCCTTCTCAAGCCAAATGGTTGCAGACGAGAAGGTGAGGGAGTTGTACCCTCACCTACTAGATAATTGATAGTATCCTTTTGGGTCCAAAAGGCTTTGAGTGGGTAGGAATGATCAAGTGCTCAGTATTTAGCCCAAAAATCAAAGTTCTCATAATATCTCGAACCCTGAATGACCGTGTCCATCTCAAAAAAACTATCCTAATGCAAATTGTTTTGTCAAAAACCGAGTTCATATGAAAAAGTTATTGTGTTCTGATCACTTTGAAAAACAGGCAAAATTTGCAAAAAAATTGCCCAATCACTGCACAATCAACAATCCATACTACTGACGTAGCAGGGGACTAGGCATGGTGAACATTGGTCAATGGTGAATCAAGGATCAACAAGTGGCATTATCTATTTGGGTTGTATGGTTGATTTGTTGGCACATTCTTATTGGTGGTTTTTCGACCAATGGAAGAATGCCATGTGGCAAGCCCAGAAGAAGCCATGTGGCACCTCCCAAAGGTCGGGTTGGATATATATAGTTTTGGAACAAAATATTATGGTGGAGGTCAGGGTCGAACCCACGACCTCTAGTACACAGTCTGCGCTTCTTACCAACTATGCTATCGGGTTGTTCTTACCCTAACCTTCTCCACACCTATTTAAGTTGTAAAGTTTTGGAGGTTCATGGTTAGGGGAGGGCCAGACCTCCCCCCATGTGAACATGACACATTAAACTAAATACAACTACGGTGGCGTTATCCGGTGGTTATCCTAACTACTCCGCGAGGGTTAAGTGTTCGCATGTGAACACGACAACGCAACCACCAACGGTTAGTCGTCTGACGGTTCCGCTCCAAAATTTAATGTGACAGCTCCACATGTGAACACCATCACCATAAATTTAATGGTCAACCGAAGGTTCCAATTCCGACTTACCATAACACCAAACAGTTATATGTGACCAAGTTCCACCGAAGGTTACAGTTGGGTCATTAAACTTTGCAATTTCCGCATTAATCACGGGGTTTAACAATAATCAAGATTTAACTCTAATTAAGCGTATTTTAGCTGTGAGTGTAATTCGGCAGTAATTTTTTTGGTGCCCCCAAATTCGGGCCCACAACCAAATTTAGCGGCGCTAACTAGAGATGTTCCAGAATTAGAGGAGAAAATGTAGGAAAAGACTAACTCGGCCCTAGAGAAGTCAATTTTCAACCAAATTGAGCTCAGAAAGAGGTGTTCTTAGCTAATTTGGAAATTATGGAGACATTGGAGTAGGTATCAAGAGTCATAGAGATTTGTAAAACAAAATTTTTCCACATTGAGCTAATACAGAGGCCCAAGCCATGGAAGTTGGACCAAGGAGATGTAGCCCAAGAGGGGTGAACTCCTTCACCAAAACATTATGTTGATGTGTCTCTTTGATGGCTTGTAGTACTGTGAACGTTTGTTGTTAAGTGTTTGCTTCTGAAGCTATTTCTCTCATGAATGTCTTTTTAAACTTAAGGAAATTTACATGATTGTATGCACAAATAGTTAATGAAACCTCAACCAAAGAAGCAATAAGAAAGCACATGTTTATAAATTTGTAATTGCTATTAGCACAGCAAAACTAATCATACAAAAATAGATCAATCACTAAAGGTTTCAAAAAAATCTTGCCTAAATTTCATATGACAAGTGGCTCATGAATCCCAAATCAAACTATCTCACCATGAATAAAATGCAGTGTTGAAAACATCATTAAGATTAAAATTACATTTAGAAATAATGTAATGTGCAGACTCTCATGATTTCCCCTTATCCAGTGGTGGATGACCTTTCTTTTCAATCAACTATTCTCTCCTTTCACTAACTTTTTCCCAAGGGATTTTACAGTTGGTATTAGTATGACCAATTTTACCACATCTAAAACATTTTATAATTATTCTACCATTAAAATTCCTTTATTGTCTATCATTTTGTTGTTTGTCTTCCTGATTATTTTTGCCCCCTGTTTCTTAGAAAATAGTGTCTTTTCGATTGACTAGCCCTCTAGGTTTGGAAGCTACCCTAGAAACAACAGTTCAAAGTAACTCAACGATTTCTTCTATGCACAATAGATAAGAGAAGGATGAGAGTACCAACTTGGAACTTTCACGTAATCCTTTGCTCGATCTTTCTCCACCTTGACAGAGCTCGCAACTCCTCTCTGTACTTATCCCGCTTGAAGAGTACCTGTAGGAACACAGTAGAAAATAACCATCAAAGCATCTTGATCTATTGTAACATAAACACTACAGAATTAGATGTATAATGAACATACATTGGCATTCACAAACAATAGCATTCATAAGTGCACAATTATATGGAAGAAAACTTGAAGAACTTTATTAAATAGAAGGGAGAATTACAACCCAGTTGTCTGATCTAGCATCATACTCCCAGCATTAATCCCTCTTCACCTCATGAAATAGCAAGAACACACCAACAATACAATGCTCTTATCTCAAATACAAACTATCAGCACTTCCTTGCAATTCACAATATTCCAGCCTCTGGATCTCGAAGATGAGGGATCCATTTATATATGTGTGCAAGGGTGTGAGTCATCTCTGGGGTTTTGATTAGTGTCATTCCACTTGTTGCATTTGGTTCCAGTTGGAGATTTCCTGGATCTCTTACTCATCCCTGGGCGAATTCAGAGAGGCAAGTGTCATAGAAGAAGTTTCTAGAAGATTCCTTGAGAATCCACTTAGCAAACTGTCTCGAACATTTGTCCATCCTCACCCATTGCACCCTATAGAAGGCCAAATTAGTATGCATCACACCTGGCTAGTGTAGAAGTCAGTATGCATCGCACCCTGATAGTGGAGCAGTCAGTATGGTCCAGTTTAGGCCAATTCTGGATGGTTTTTCAGGTGGAACTTTTGGGGAATGATGTAATCAGATGACCATGATCTTTTAGGGTATGAAACAACACTTTTAGGGGTTGAAGAGCACTATTTTATTGACATATAAGATTGGGGCTGAAGTGCCCAAATATGTCTATAACAGTTGTCCCCTAAAGCATGAAGTCGTAAATCTTGATGTCGGGTGAAATGCTTTATCATGAGGATCCAAGGTTTTGAACTAGAAGGTGACGTGTATAAGATGAAATACAATACATAATCATAATATAAATTTCATGATCTAGCTAAGGCGAGCATTCCCATGCTCAGCTTTATAAATTAATTTCATGTACATAGAACAGATATTCGTCTGCATATGCAGACTGGTGATTCTTCAGTTGTAAAGTCATCATTCTTGGTCTGGATGACCACCTGTGCAGCTTTTGTGTACATTTGATGTATTTATATCCCTGAATATATATCGCAACCTGGATGGATGAAACTAGATCCAAGATCTTCAAACTCGTTCAATATTTTCCCGATGTACAAGTCAATCCATGTGAAGAGATGTTATGAAGTCGAACATGGAAAGATATCGCCTGATTACCAGTCAATATTGTAAGTTGTTAATAGGTGCGAGAGGAATAACCGATAATGATAATGACCCTCAAGGTACTATAGTACAATTCACGTGGTGTGAATATATGATCCGATGTCGAACGCCACGTAGAATCTTTCAGTTGAAAGCCATTGATGTCAACCTATCGTCGGAAGTGAGAAACTTGCCATTGAGGTATGCAAACTTCAAAGCACTGAAAGGGTTGTTTCTAAGTCAACTTCCTGGATGATGTGTTGATGTCGACAAGAAGTGACCCATCGTAGGAGGGTCTTAATGTATCCCACATCTACGACAGGAAACGAAGAAAATGATTTATGGAGGTGAAAACGATTTGACGATACAAGGTTCAGGAATGGCGGTCATGAAAAATGAAGGTTGAAGGTATTGCAGTGGATGAGGCATTAACTGGGTTTGTGGTTTCTCAACTGAATGACTTCTCTTGAACATGTCAGCAACACTGAGATGGATTCGTAGTGTTAACCCCAAAAGATGGATGGCATGAAATACCAATGGTGAGATGACTAGTAAACAGAATAACCCAACTCGACTCAATCGTGGTGATGGAGTGAAAGTGTCATGTTCAAGAGTGACCTGCTACCATAAATTTCTTCAAGTTTTCTTCCCTTTTTCCCCAGTCATTACTGACCAGTACCTCTTTATTTTTGGCAAGCTTGAGGAGGATAACATATGCTTGTTCTATAATTTTCCCTTCAGGCAAACCCGTTGCTATGCTTTAACGAGTCTAGCGATAGTGAAACTCGTTCTTGTCTAAGTGGACAAGTTTTTCGTTATTATTTTAACGAGTTTAACGACAAAGATAACTCGATCCTTTTCATGTTTAGAGAGTTTGAAAAGGGACGAAAAGGGGACTCTGTCTCGTCTCGGGTGGACGAGTTTGTCGCTATTATTTTAATGAGTTCAACGACAAGGATAACTCAGTCCTTTTCATGTTTAGAGAGTTTGGAAAGGGATGAAAAGGAAACTCCAGTAGTTGTTTTTCGTAAAATAATACCTTACGTCCGAAAAAGGATAAAATAATACAAAGTGATAACTTTTCGATCACTTTAACGAGCCGAAAAAGACAAGCTCTCAAACTTTTTCGTGAGATAATCCCTCAAGTCCGAAAAAGATTAAAATATTAGATATAATTTTGGGATTCAACTGCGTTATTTTTAAAGTCATTCACGTATGACCATTTCCATGAGAGGTAGTCGTAACTGACTAATCTCTCATGATTTTTGAATAGTTCACTTAGCACTCATTGCATCGGGTGATGCTCACAGGGGTGAAGAAGTGGGATTGAAACTAGTGAAATGTGGAGAACGAATCACATAGCATCAATCATCACTTCCGGGGCTTGCACCCGGTAACCAGGACTTCCCAGGAGGTCACCCATCCCAGAACTCCTCTGGCTCAAGCGCGCTTAACTGTGGAGTTTTTCCACAATCAAGCCCACTTAGCTTGCTACCCCATTTGCAAAACCTTAGCAAGTATTGTGCCTCATGAACCATTCAAGTAGAGATCCCTTGACTCTTTTTGAATTTAAGTATGGGGGATTACTAATATAATGCACTACGTAATCCCCCATACTTAAATTCAAAAAGAGTCAAGGGATCTCTACTTGAATGGTTCATGAGGCACAATACTTGCTAAGGTTTTGCAAATGGGGTAGCAAGCTAAGTGGGCTTGATTGTGGAAAAACTCCACAGTTAAGCGCGCTTGAGCCAGAGGAGTTCTGGGATGGGTGACCTCCTGGGAAGTCCTGGTTACCGGGTGCAAGCCCCGGAAGTGATGATTGATGCTATGTGATTCGTTCTCCACATTTCACTAGTTTCAATCCCACTTCTTCACCCCTGTGAGCATCACCCGATGCAATGAGTGCTAAGTGAACTATTCAAAAATCATGAGAAATTAGTCAGTTACGACTACCTCTCATGGAAATGGTCATACGTGAATGACTTTAAAAATAACGCAGTCGAATCCCAAAATTATATCTAATATAATGCACTGCGTAATCCCCCATACTTAAGATTAAAATATACAGGAGGGATGACACTTCCAATCACTTTAAAGAGCAGGAAAGGTCAATTGCTCAACAATCTTTTCATATTTAACAAGTCTGAAAAGAGTTTAAAGGAGACTCATTTTTTAGGAACGAGTGGTGTTTAGGGTAGCAACTGGTTCCGAGTAAGCTTGTAACTTCTCAAAACATGGTCATTTCTGAGAAAAGGTTGGCTAACAAGAGCATTCGTCACAGTTGTTCCTCAAATGGGTAAGCAACCAAGCAGAAGCGTATGATCGGCTAAAATAATGGAGGTGATGGGAGGTGCACAACCAAGGCTCAAAAGGTTGATAGCATGGAAATCACAAAGGTTAATTACCCAAGGTGGGTTCATTTTTTAATGAGCTTTAACTGTGGCGGAACTATGCTCGGTGGTGGGTTTATTTTTTAATGAGCTTAAACCATAGGGGAACTATGCTCGGTGGTGGGTTTATTTTTTAATGAGATTAAACCATGGGGGAACTATGCTCGGTGGTGGGTTTATTTTTTAACGAGCTTAAACCATGGGGGAACTATGCTCAAGTTTAGTTTTCTTTTTACACAAGCTAGAATCGACAAAACTAAAAAACTAGAAAAGAAAAAGTTAAAAACGACAAAACTAAAAAGCTAAAAATCTAGGGAATGAAATTGAAAAAGGTTTGCATGCCCCCAACATGGTGAAAAGGAGAGTCTCCAGTAGCCGTATGTAAACTTTTGAGGTTAGGTAGGATGGTTTCATCCACATAATAGACAAAACACTTCCTTGGCTTCGTCCGCAGAATAGACAAAGGTGAATGGTGTGTCAGACTAATCACATAACCTTCAGGGAAACCATGTTAGGCAGGATGGTTTCATTCGCAGAATAGACAAAACACTTCCTTGGCTTCATCCACATAACGTACGAAGGTGAATGGTGTGTTAGACCAATCACATAACCTACAGGGAAACTTATCTTTTCAGCTAGGTTCATCTGCAGAATAGACAAGGGTGCATCCCCCCTAAGCTTCATTACATTCACCGGACTATTCCCAGCAATCAGCTGGGTGGATTGAAGGTTGAAGAGACACTCTCGATGCAAAAGGACCATTTAGGGATGATGTTTGACTTGGATTTGTGCTTGAACTAGGAAATGAAAGCTAGTCAATAGTGACAATTTTGCCTTCATGTGGGAAGCACATCACTCGGAAGAGTGTCGAAACAATCACTTCCATGTTATAAACATAGTAATTTCCAAAGAGTATATTGTAATCTAACGGTCCTGGGACTACCATCACGTTCAAGTGAATGGTTTTCCTTCCCAAAGTTATCGGTAATTTAGGAAGGACCCCTAACGGTTGACTAGTTCCTTTGTTAAAGCCTGACAGATTCTGTGTAACAAGCATAAGCGATGGTGAACCAAGTGCTTTCCAAGTAGTTGAGGAAAGGATACTCACTGATGCCCCTTCATCTATGATAGTGCTAGTGTTAGGCCCCTATAGTACTAGTGTAACCCCTTATTGTTATTAGTACAACCCCCTTATTATATTGTTGTACCCATGTAGTCCCCATATTGTTATTATTGTGCCCCATAGAAGCCCACCATTGTTATTATTATGCCCTTACATTATCATTGTTATGTCGGCTCTGATTATATTATGACCCCTTAGACTCCTACATATATAAAGGAGGTATTGTCATTTGTATCATCCAAGAATTGTTCATTTGTGTAATGTAAAGGAATTTTCCCCCTCGAAGAGGTTGGATTCCAAGGCATTCAACTATCTTTTCTATCTTTTTGTGAGCTGGTTTCATAACATTTGGTATCAGAGCTTTGGATTCTATGGTTTCGCTGCTCCAAACAGGTCATCGTAGAATTCATGCTATAAATTTTTTTCTGCGACGTTTCAAATGCTAATAAAAAAAACCATTTGGGTTGAAATTGGTCTGAAGATCGGGTCCAAATTTCAGAGCTTTTGGTGTACATTTGTGGACATATGATATGAGGAAGTTGGCCTTTTTGCAAACTCCTGAATTACATTCCAAACAAGTGACCTGGGGAAAATAGTCATAGCTTTTGTTTTGAGCATCAGATTGAAATTTCGTAAGAAGTTACAGAATAAGGACAGACTGTAGCTTCTTGTATACATTTTTCAGATCCAAAGGTCGAAATAGTGACACATGGCATGTCACACAAGTTTAATACACTGAACTAGTCTATAATCAGGTCACCGTGGGAGATTTGGCATAAATCTTCCTTGGAGAATCCAATTTGGATCAGACTTGTGGCATTGGAAAGAGGACACAAAGGGATACTGCAGGTCGCAATTTCAAAACTGGAAGAATCGAAATTACAGAGTTATAGTTGTTTCAAGATCGAACTCCTAAAATCAAGAAAGGTTGATAGGAGGAAGTTTGATGGCAAGGATCCAATACATTGGATACTTCAGATGGAGCAATATTTTGATCTACATGGTGTACCACTGTTACAAAAGGTATGTATTGCATCTTCATATTTAGAACCGAATCAATTTGTATGGTATAAAAGGCTTTGTTCTCGTAAACAACTTGTTACGTGGTCAATTTTCATGGAGGAAATGATAGCACATTATGAGGATACAAAGAGCAACACCTTCTTTAGAGAAACACCACAACAATTGGAAAGAGTAAAAGAGCTTCATTACATAGTGGAAAGTAAATTTATGGCAAAAAGGAAGTCTACCCCTCACAACTATAATAATGGAAGTGTTGTTTCTCCTAGCCTTCCACAACCTACAAGGGTTACACCACTACAATTGGAAGAGAAAAGAGAAAAAGGGCTTTGTTACAATTGTGATAGAAAATGCACTAAAGGTCATAAGTGTGCTGAGAAGAAATTATTTTACATAGATTATGAAGAGGAGGAAGAAAAGGATCAAGAAACATCAAAAGAAGAGTATATGTACCAGGAACCAACCCCGGAGAAAGAAGAAATGAATCTGACCATATCTTGTAAAGCATTGGCAAGAATTACCACTCCTCAAACTCTCAAGGTAGAAGGACATATCAAGAAGAAAAAGGTTCAAGAAGTGAAAGATCAAATCGAGAAAGAAGAAATGAATCCAACCATATCTTGTAATGCATTGGCCGGAATTACCACTCCTCAAACTATCAATATAGAAGGACATATCAAGAAGAAAAATGTTCAAGAATTGAAAGATCACATCGAGCATCCAGAAATGAATCCGACCATATCTTGTAATGCATTTGAAGAAATTACCACTCGTCAAACTATCAAGATAGAAGGACATATCAAGAAGAAAAAGGTAATAGTGTTGATTGATTTGGACAATATCCATAATTTTATTCATTGTAAGATAGCCAAGGAATTGAATTGCTTCCTATATCCAGCATCAGAGTGTCAAGTGATAGTTGCAAGTGGAGGAACCATAAATTGTTCTGGAAAGTGCCATAATATCAAGCTATCCATGGGAGAATATGTATTGAATATTCCAATGCTTTCCATTCTAATGGGTGGTGCTGATGTTTTACTAGGCGTCCAATGGCTACAATCTTTGGGTACGATAGCTTTCAATTTTCGAGAACTTTTCTTGAAATTTTTTTGGGAAGGAAAGGAAGTTGAATTGAGGGGTATCGAAGGGAAACCTGGAAGATAATCAACTCTAACAATATGACAACGCTTCTAAATAAAGAAAAAGGGGGCGTAATTGCACAATTATGTTCACTAGAGGATCCCACATCGAAATCATGTATTTCTCCAGATCTCCAAAACGTTTTGTACAATCATTACAAGGTATTTGAGACTCCCAAAGGCCTCCCACCTATTCATGAACATGGTCATGCTATTCATTTGATTCCAGGAAGTGTTGCTCCAAACATCAGGCCTTATGGATATCCATATGCCCAAAGGAGTGGGAACTCATTCAAAATTTGTAGAAGATCGCAGTTCAAACAGTATTGCGAGAACTTGACAAGGAAGGAAAAATCCTATTGGAACCTAAAGCAGGCACAAAACCGAGAAATCAACACGATGAAAGAGATCAATTTTAGAGTATCTCATCAAGTGGAAGAACTTACCCACTGAAGATTCCACATGGGAGGACAAGAATTTATACAGAAGCATCAAGAACTACTCAAGTGTTGAGGACAACAATTTTTGAAGGATTGGGGCATGTTAGGTCCCTATACTACTAGTATAACCCCTTATTGTTATTAGTACAACCCCCTTATTGTATTGTTGTGCCCATGTAGTCCCCATATTGTTATTATTATGCCCCATAGAAGCCCACTATTGTTATTATTGTGCCCTTACATTATTATTGTTATGTTAGCTCTGATTATATTATGACCCCTTAGACTTCTATATATAGAAAGGAGGTATTGTCATTTGTATCATCTAAGAATTGTTCTTTTGTGTAATGTAAAGGAGGTTGCCCCCTTGAAGAGGCTTATTTATAAGACGTTCATCTATCTTTTCTATCTTTTTGTGATCTGGTTTCATAACATTCAATTATTGAACAAATGAGGGTATTGTTCCGTCACCTTCCCCTATTCAATCCATTTGGCCTTTATTGGATTTGTACCTTTGAGACCCACTCGAGGATAATCAAAATTTCCCCTCTTTGATGACCTTGTTCTTCTATCAACTATGGTGTCTTGCTGAAGTTTGTCAAGAAATTCTGGAGAGAAATCTTCAATTGATGGAATCTGTACACTTTCTCCTTGATATTCAATCAAAGGAGGCTCATACAATCTCAAATTTTCAACATTAATAATAGAATAAATTTGCATATATGAAGGCAAATCAAGCTTGAAAGCATTATTACCAATCTTTTCCAAAATTTTAAATGTACCATAACGGATTGGTTTAATCCTTTTACCTTCACCTTGGAGCCTTTCCTTGCTAATGTATAGCCAAACTTCATCTCCTACTTCAAACTGATGATCCACACGATGCTTATCATGCCTTTCTTTATACAAGCCTTGACTCTTTTCTAGTTGTTCTTTAACTGTTAGGTGAATCCACTGAATTTTCTCAATGAATTTCTTTGCTATGTCTATGTGTCTATGTCCATATACAGCTACATATTTCTCAAAGATGAAATCCAAAGGTGATTTAGGCAAATAACCAAGACATGCCTCAAAAGGCGAAGTTAGAGTAGAAGAGTGTTTTGCTCGGTTATAAGCATGATGGACATAATGAAACTTTTCATCCCACAACTTAGGATGTTTGTTGCAATATCCTCTTAGAAAATGAATAACTATCCTGTTAACCACTTTAGTTTTACCATTTGTTTGCAGATGGAAGGTTGTACTTTTCTTCAACTTGGTGTCCATCAAGTTCCATAAAATTCACAAAAAATTCCCAACAAATCGGGAATCACGATTACTTACAATAGGAGTAGGTAATCCAAAATGAACCCATAAATTTTGAAATAAACGTTAAGTTATTTGTTCAGCTATAATTTGTTTTTTACAAGGCATTAATATGCACATCATGCTAAAACTATCCACAACTACATACAAATAATCATGACCTTTTCTTGATAAAGTAAGACCTACAAAATCCATAGAAACACTCTCCCATGGATGTGAAGGCACTGGAAGTGGCATGTACAATCCTAGTTTCCTATTACTAGGCTTACTAACTGCACACAATTAACAACTTATGATAAAATATGACACACTTTCAAGCATACAAGGCTAGTAAAATTATCTCTGAAGATTTTCCATTGTTTTACTTACGCTGAAATGTCCAGCAATAAGAGAAGTGTGTGTTTCCCTTGCGATATTTACTCTTTCTCCCTGTGGAACACAAAATTTTCCCAAATGATACAACAAATTATCATGTACATTGTAGTCTAATTCCTCAACTTGGTGGCCTTGACTCAAGTTTGAATATACCTCTTAAAAGTCAACATCATTTGTGTATTGTTCAACATAACTTTCAAGAAAAACAGAATGATTCTTGAGTAAAATGGCTACATTAACAACCAATCTAGAAAGCATATCAACAACTCTGTTATAAATCGCTTTCCTGTACCTGATTACCAAGTGGATTTGCTGTAAGAATCCCATCCAATGAAAGTGCCTTGATTGCTGCAATTTTGTTTGAGACCACAAATATTGCAAATGTTGATGATTGGTGTGAATAATGGTTTCTTTTCCCATTAAATAATGTTTCCATTTCTTCACACTTTGCACCAATGTGTAAATATCTTTATCATATGTAGGATAGTTAATAACAACACCATTAAAAATCTCAGAATGAAATGAAATGGGCTTACCATGTTGTAAAAGAACTACACCCATGGCATAGTCGCTTGCATCTGTTTGTATTTCAAATGGTTGTTTCAAATCCCACAATGCTAAAACTAGGGTTGAACTGATCTTTTGTTTTAAAGCATTGAATGCTTCTCGTTGTTTTCATCTCCACTGGAAGACAACCTTCATGCTGGTCAAAGCATGTAGTGGAGTTGCTATGGAAGAGAAATTGGTAATGAACTTCCTCCAATATTGCGCCACTCCTAGAAAATCCTTACTTCCGTGACTGATTTGGGTATTGGCCAATTCACAGTGACCAAAACTTTAGAGGGGTCAATATTCATCTCACCTCCTCCAACTATGTAGCCCAAATACACTAAGGAAGTTTTCTCGAATTCACATTTAGACATATTCAGAAATAACTGTTCCATTTTCAAGACATCCAACACTTTCCTCACATGGTTGACATGTTCTTCTAATGATTTATTGAATATAAAAATATCATGTAAATAGACAATTACAAACTCATCAAGGAAGGATCTTAAAACATCATTCATAACTCTCATGAATCTAGCTGGAGCATTGCAAAGACCAAAAGGCATAACCATGCACTCAAAAAATCCCTGTTTGGTTTTAAAAGAAGACTTCCAAATATCCTCCTTGGCTATTCTCATTTGATGATATCCACTTCTCAAGTATAATTTAGTGAAATATTTTGCATTCTTCAATTGATCTAGCAAGTCATCTATTCTCGGCAGTGGGCATCGATTCTTTACTGTAATTTTATTTAAAGCTCGATAATCTACACGCATGCGCCAGGTTCCATATTTCTTAGGTACCAAAGCAATTGGTGAACCACATGGAGAAGTACCGGGATGAATTACACCTTTATCTAACAATTCTTGGAATTGTTTCTTAATTTATAAACATTCCAAAATTGACGTTCAATACATACCAATGTTTGGGAGTGGACAGTCTTGTTGTAGTTGAAATTTCGTGTTGAATTCCTCTTTTTGGTGGCAATCCCTTTGGTTCTTGAAAAATCTCTCCATGTTGATTCACCACATCAACCAGTTCATCTTTCAGCTTCACGTCATAGCCTGCAAAGGATTCCTTCTCCGTGTCATTTGTTTGCTTGATCACAAGGAGCAAGAGACTCTTGCTGGAATTGACTAGTCGCTTCATTTGCCCTACGCTTGCCAAAGATAGATTAAGATTTCTGCGATGGGATCTCACAATATACTCCACTCTGTCTTTGAAGAAATGATATTTGTTCTCAAATATATGGAAAACAACTTTCCTGTCATACAAATATAGGTTTCCCAACACAATTCCAGAAATATCCAGCGACACTATGTCTAATTCGATTTCATGAATGAAATTGGCAGTAATTGCAAACCTGAAAATGAATTTCTATGTGAACTAAAGATTGGCATCCTTGGTTATCCAACCCAATGGATACAATTTATGATGAGGCATGGTTTTCAGATTCAATTTCTTGACCAAATATGTAGAAATTAAATTTCCCTGGGATCCACTGTCAAACAATGTATTAATCTTGGTGTGTTTGGAAATAAATTTGATTTTTAACAACTCAATTATGTTTTCCACGACTTCCTCTTTGCTTTCTTTTTCCACGACTTTCCCTTTGGTGACTGTGGCTGCAATATTTGTTTGATGACCTGAGTTAGAACCCAAGTTTTTTTGTACAACAACGTTGGTCTTCTGCTTCCATTTATTGTTAAATTTCTTCGGTTGTAATTTAGGATGAAGCTTCCAGCAATGCACTTCATCATGGCCCACTTTGGAACAATTCTTGCACACATGTTTCTCCCCTTCTTTCTTAACAAAAGAATTTTTCTTCTGCTTTCCTTTAAATTTATTTCATTTTTCACCACTCTGGAATGGCTTCTTCTTACCTTCTTCTTGTACATTTTTCCCTCTTGCTTCGAGGTGTGTAGCTTGAACACAAACCTCATCAAGATTTGTGGGATTAAACATAAGAATGTTATGTCGAAGATAGCTATGTAAACGTCCTATATATTTCAGCAAAGTATCTTGTGACTGCAAGTCTACTCCTAGCATAAGAGTTCTTCTCCTAAACTATTGAGTATACTCTTGCACATTTTGACCTTTTAACTATTTGAAATTTTTCCGATTCATGATAGCTTTTTGCATATGGGCTAAAGGGTAGAATTATCTTTTTATAGCAGCAATGAAATCAGACCAAGTAATAGATATCTTACCTTATTTTTTTATCTCATCTTGATTCCTTTCTTCCCACCAAATGAGTGCTACACCCTGCATTCTTAATGAAGCCAACTGAATTTTAATATCATCCTCTTGAAGGTTATGAATTCTACAATACACCTCCAACTGATGAATCTAGTTATCCATGTTTTTTGCATTAACTTCTCCATTGTACATATGAAACTCGAATTTAACATCAAGCTTTAGAAAAGGTGATTTACCAACTTGTTTTTCAAAATGATGATGAAGATGAATAAGGGTTGTAGTAGTGGAAGAGTGTGAATATGCTTGTGAAGTAGAAGATGAAGAAGATGACGGAGAGGGTGGTGGTTTGTCTCCATTCCCATTACCTCCTTTTCCATTACCTCCTCCTGGAGAGCCTTCTCCTTTGGGAGGTTTGGAACTTTCTCCTTGCAATCTACTATTCCTCTCTTCATAGAGGACCTTCACCATATCTGTAATATCAAAGAAAGCCTTTCTGAAAGTCTTCTCATCTTCTGTCATGTTTGTAGGTTCTCCTTCATGAGACGTGTTCTCTGAAGACTCAACTGCAAATTCTAAAACTTGAAGATGTATTGGTGTAGAAGACTTTGGCAACCTTGCTCTTCTTCCACTTGACCCAACTTCATGACTTCTAACTAGCTTTCCTTCACCTCTTTTGATTTTTAGCCTTAGCATGACATAAAACTAGAAAATAATTAAATCCTTCTTTGCACAAGCAAATCTAGTAAGCAAAAACCAATGCTTTGATGCCAACTTGATCTGAAATGGAGAAGATTAGCAATGTTGTGCAAATTCCCCATTCAAAATAAAACCCAAGATGCTTATCATTTTCTAATCAACTGCTTAAGGATTCACAATTTTCTTAATTAATTGATTCCCATGAGAGTTTCTTATGTAAATGTTATAATCAATTTAACATAAAACATATGTTGAACAATAGCAAAATAATAGCAAAGAACCTCAAAATACAACACACAACACAAATATTTGATGAGGAGTTCACCCCTCCTAGGCTACGTCTCCTTGGTTCAGTTTCCAATGCTTGGGCCTCTCTAGTATGCTCAAAATTACATCAAAAGTGTGTTTACAATGCACAAATGCCTCTGAAACCTATCTCCATGAGTTCATAATACTAAAAAATGGCTATCTAGATTTTCTTTTCATCCGATTTGGATAAGAACTGGAGAATTTATTGCTTCTCCTAGTTCTGTCACTATTTGTTCCACAAATTGCTCTAAAATTGATAGAAACCCACATTTCCACTCCAAAATCTGCTAACCGAGTGAATATTTCTCTGCGCTGCGGGCCATAAGTTATCGGCCATATCACAAATCACAATGGGTGTGAAAACCCGATGGATGGTCTTGTAAACAAAGCGACAGTTGTGTGATGCGATATTGGTGGACCCGACGAGAACTTAAATTGTAGCCCATAAATGTATCGTGTCCAATAACTTATCGCTCATCGTAATCCGCAGAGAACCATGGTCTTAAATTCTGCGTCCTTATTTTTCCTGTGATATAAAATTGCGATATCACATCACAACCCAACCTATCGAGGGCCAATTTCCGTAATACTTTCCCGTCACCGATTGTAATTGTGATTTATGATTTCCTTATTGCATCGTAACCCTAGTTTTTCTAAGGCTGATTTTGTAATGCCTCTCGACCTTTGACTGTTATTAGTGAAAAGGGGGGGTGGCACTGGTAGCCTTCCACTTCACGTATCCTCATTCGCTGAAGACCTTGCCACATCATCTCGATCCTGCCATGTTGAAAAGTCAAACTTGAAATTTTACTTGATCTAACTTCTGCGTACGAGCTTGGATTTGAGTGTCGTTCACACCATTGGATTCAGAATGACGAGATCTTTGATCTGAAGCTATGTTTAACAAGATTCTGACACTTGGAATTTTGAGCATAATTTTTGAGCACTTGACCATTATGGTTGCACAACTTCTGTTGATGCTTCTCCTCCTTGTCTTGTTACTTTGCCTTCAAACAAAGTATCTAACTCTAGCGCAGTTCGCAGTACTTGAGATTTGAAATTAGTATAATTCTCCATTTCATATGTCAAAGTGGAAGGAAATGCAGTAACCTTATCAAACATTTGAGCAATATTCTCGGCATTAGGCTGCTCAGGACAAGAAGCAAGTACCATCTTCTATTGGACATTAGGGTCATAATTAATCTTACACATTTCCATAAAGTGAGCTTGAGCTAGGGGTTGAAGGTCTTGCAGTAGAGTTTTGGTTATATGCGACTCTTCCTCTAACTAATGAATTTGCTTTTCAAGTTCTTGAGCTTGACCAAATAAATTATGTGGTTGCGTGAGATCGATAGTGGTTATATCTGGGTCAAAAATTTGTTGTGTTTGTTTTTGCAACATATATAGAGGTTGATTATTTTTGCAAGTAGGTCTGACCAATCGTGTACTTTCTGAAAGACTTCATGGGATTCAGCCATGACCTGTTGTGGGGTATCGTGAAAGGAATATCCATGTGAAATCCCTTGATTAATTTTGTTCTTGAACTGGTCCACATGATTACAAAGTGACTTATACAACTCAGTGGCAATGCCCCACAACTCTCTATTGGCAATGACTAACTCCATACAAGAAACTTCATATAATTCATATCGTTGGGCATACTGGCATATAGAAAAGTATTATAGAGAATTAGGCATAAATTCAGAGATAGTTAGCCACATTCATTGGAATTTAGAATTGATTTCTTCAACTTGTTTCGTTAGTTGCTTCCTTTTTCCGCCCAACTGGTCCCTCTCCTCAGTGATAATGAGGATTTGCTACTATTGTTGTTCATGAAGAGAAATGAGTTCATTATATTGCGATTCAGAAAGGTTTAACTGATATTCAAGTTGTATCAATGAAGCTATGATAATCTAAAACAATTGATGGGAAGACCAAGTCTATAGGTCAGTTCTAGTCAAACTGTCAACCGAAGGAAATCTAGCGTGTGAAGCTTGGCCACTTGCAACAGCTTCTCAAACTGTCCTCGAGGCGATACTTTTGGTTCTTGACTCTGTTCTTGCTAAAATGCCTCTCGATCTTGGCAATTACATTAGAAGGAAGGAGAGAGATGATATCATGTGACTGTGCAAACAAATGTAATGCCTCCCTACAGTGATTCATATCCTGACTGAATAAAGCAAGTTTGGTTGTTGAAATAATCGTGTTGGGCAGTGGACATGACATAGGTGAACATTGCATAAGTGGTATAGTGACTGCTTCTATATGGTACTTAGGTTTAGCCACAGTCTAGTTTGTGTGTGCAATATCTTTGGGATCTAACTAAACTTCCATATTAGTAATTCCTCTAGTGGTGATTACAGGGTGAGGGTGATCATAAATAGTGGAAAAAGGTGATGCAATATGAGGTGATGAGCCAAGGAATGTGTAGGAGATTGGTTAGGGAAGGGGTAATCTTAATCTTCAATAATTTTGGTAGGCTCAAAAAAATATTCATGCTTGTTATCATAGATATTAACAACAACGGAAGAATTGAAAATAGGTTTTGGGGGGCTTAGAAACAATATGTTCAAGAGAAATGGAACCAATAATAAAGGGCTACTATGGAAGGGGGTGCTAATGATATGGAACTTATCTAAGTGAGTGGAATAATCAGAGGATTAAATGAATTACCAATAAAGGGAACGACATTAGGTATCTAAGAAGTAGAGATAATGCAACTTACTAGGGAATAAACCTCCGATATGATGTTACAAACAAAGGATACACATTCTTGAAACTTCTTCATCATGAGTTGGAATTCCTGTACATGATTAGTAGTGAACTTCTTAGAGGATGATGGCACATTATAACTTAAACCTTGGGATTGCAACGCCTCATTAGAATAGATAAACTTGTTGTCCTTCTTCATACATTGAATTCCTGGCAAAGAAAGTACTTCATTGTGGAACACTTCTTTAGTCATATAATGAGGGAGGTGCTTCATCCTAAATGTGTCCATAGGAAAAACCTTGGGCCAAACATATGTATGCCCATGACTGATACCAAACCACATTTTCATTGCATACTTATCCAAAATTGGCTTAGCCACTCAAAGCTTAAGTTGAGTAACATCAAGCATTTTAGTTTTCCATTTCTCAAATGCATACTCATTGAATTCTCTATTAGCAACATCTATTGGATTCCTCCATGGCACATATGAAAGAGCATGGACTTCACCATATGACTCTTCAACTAGGTATCCACTTTCCAGAGCACACCATTTTAACATTGCAAGGGCAACGACTAGGTATCCATAAATAAAATATGTCACCTGCTTATGAATATCCTCACAGACCTCAAAGAGTTCATTCAAGATATAACTACACCAATTCAGATATTCACCTCAGATACAAGCTTCTGCAACAAATATCATGTCTAGCATGCATTCTCCCTTTGTATAATGTTGTATAATTTTCCAAAAATAATGTAACAAGTGAATTTAACTCTATCATCATTTATCTTGTTGATGATGGCTCCAGATCCTTTTCATTTAGTGCCATATTTATTATACAAATCGGCATCCCCTTTCTTCTTACTGCGCTTCGAAACACTTTGGAATGCAGTGGAAAGATCCAAACCATGCATGGATAATAAAATGAGCTAGTGAATGTCCTCCACATGGATAGGGTATTCCTTGTCGAGCCACAATGAACCACCATGAAATCTACTAATAAGAAACTTAGTGCATCACATGGTTTCAGCTGTGATGTTGAAGAGAGGCAGATCCCACAATTTTTGAGTTGTAGACCTCTACAAGGGACAAAACATAGGCTTGATCCATAAATCAACACCACGACCTGCAGAAACAATAGAATTTGTATACACCTATGATTTGAAGGCTACAAAGAGATCGAGGTCAGACAAATCATTGTTACCAAGCTAGATTTTTCATATTTTCCCAAAAAATCTTATGTCGGTACAATATGATTGTTTGAGTATCTAGGTGAAATTGTTGGCTTATCATTATGACCCACGGTAGATGAAAAATGAATATAGACAATGAAAATAGGGGGATGACAATGACCTTGATACATAGGGGAGCTAGATACAAAAGGTAGGGCAGGAAATTGAAAGGATCAACAAACACATTTAGGGAATAAAAATATGATGTATGGCATATATAAAAGGAAATAAGACAACACAAAGTGACTTGAACCTTGAGGAATAAATGTGACAACTTAGAAAAATTGGGCTCAATATGAATATTGATGATAACTAGGACACAAATTCCCATGACCTAAAAGGGGAATCGATGACAACTAGGACATGAATGATATAGGTTTATTTTATGGTGTTGAATCATGAATTCCTGCAATAATGTAGCAATAGTTTCATTAATAAAGTATGATCCATGGTCACTTGTGAGACTCCTTGGATATCCAAACCTAGTGATAATATTTCAAATATAAATCTAGAAGCAATATCAACAGTGTAGTCTTTCATAGGAGTTTCTTTATTCTAAAATGTTAAATAATTAGTTGTGGTGATAATATAATGAGCATGAGAATGTCACACCAGAGGGTTTGTGGGCCCCATGAAATCAAAAACCAACTTTTCAAAAGCCCCGAAGATCTGACTGGATGCAATGGAAGTTCATCACGATGGGAGGGTCTCCTAACTCACTGACACACATCACATTTCTTAGCATATTGCTTTACATCTTTGAAAAGAGTCAGCCACCAAGGCCAAACTTGTAGCACCTTCCTTGCAGTTTCCTTTCCTCCAACATGTCCTCCTACAACACCATAATGAAATTGCCATAAAAAAACATCTCTCTCATGATCAAGAATACATTTGTGTAGGGTATGGTCGAGTCCCATATTGTACAAATGGCTTGTGATCAATTGATAATCTAAAACACACACCACCAAATGTTTCTTTTGCATTGCAATATAGTCCTCTAGACACCTTTATTTTGCTAAAAATGATAAAATGTCTTCAAGATAATTGGGTACAACCTCAACTTTAAGCAAATCAACATTAGGCAATTGATCATCACGTGACCCTCCTGCTTCTCTTGAATCCAAGAAAGAAAGGTGGTATGGTCCCACATTAGTATGGCCTAGCTTGACAATAAATTCAAACGAGAACTCTTGGAATAACAATATCCATCTACAAATCCTTCCTTCAAGAACAAGTTTATTAAAAAAATATTTCAATGTAGAATGACCAGTGAAGAACTTGAAAGGACCCCCAAGCAAATAATTCCTAGATTTCTGAAGTGAATATACCATGGTGAGAGCTTCCCTTTCAATTGTGGTGTAATTATTTTGAGCATTAGAGAGATTTATTATAGAAAAATAAATTGGATGATCAAGATTACCTTCTCCTAGTTGCATCAAGATAGATGCAAGAGGAATATTATATGCATCAATATGTACACGAAATTATTTGTTCCAATTTGGATAAACCATTATTGGAACGTTAGCAAGTTTTTATTTCAAGGTATAAAATAAAGCATCACATTATTCAATGTACAAAAATCACTCAACCTTCTTTAACAACTTCTCCAATGGCATAGTGATTATTGCACAATTGTAGATAAAACTTCCGTAATACCATGTGCTGGGAATGGGATCCCCCAAGGATAGGTTTGGGGCTAAAAGCCCATGTTTTGGGTGAAATTTTGTAATAAAGTTGTAAAGTCTCCGAATTTTGTGGTCGCAGAGTGTGAAGGTATCATGAGTCATAAAGGGTTGTCCACCCTTATTTTGTAAAGTGTAAAGTTGGCTATAAAGATCTACCCATGGTCCGCGGACCATGGGATTGTATAAAAAGAACTAAGTAAGCTCTAAGTAATTTTGAAGAAGTAAGAAGTCTTGATTGATAAGGAGGAAGTCTTTAGAAGTCTAAGTTTCAGGTCTTAGTGTAGGTAGAGGCTCTGCAGCTAAGTGCACAGAGGCCTAGGGTGGAAGTCTGCAACTGAGTGCACAGACCCATACAACTGTGTGCGCAGGGTGGATAGAGTTTGTAATCATTTGAAGATATCTATAAAGAGAATCATTCTACAAATTATTTGTCTTTGTTTCTGGTTAATGCATCTTGTCATATTGTGTATGGATTGCATTTACAATTCTTATGTGTTGCACGAATGTATGTAATTATGTTGGTTAAATGAATGCAAGTAAGAATATTTGTTTACGCAATGCTAACTATGATTGTTTAGCAAGATAAATAAAACACTTAAAGATAATTGGGAACTCATACAATTTGTTGTCATAGCAGTGCAAAAGTACCTGGACAGCAGGCTAGGGCTACACGAAGATTGATCGTACTCTTTTGTGGAGGTAGTGAAGGGCAGAATAAAGGGCTAGATTGACAAAGCCCTAAAACCTAACAACCTATGCGAAAGCAGGAACAAATGGAATAAACCGATATCACAACCATCTTAGGGTGCAAAAACTTGGTTCCAGCATCCCCCCATACTGCTTCGAGTGAGACTTCGGTCCGCGCTCCACAGGTTGATGCCGAAAGGGACAGTAGTGTAAGGATTTGTTTGGCTAACTAATGTTGAACCTGGGTCAGGCCCCAGACAGCCAACAAATGGTTCCATTGATGGGACCATAATTTGCATAAGAGATGTGTGATGTCGTATGACTAGAATCCAACTAAGAAAGAGCGGAGACTAGTTGGATAGGAAGATCCACGAATTCATGGTATAGGAGAACAAAAGTCTTCAAATGACAAAGGAACAGTGGCTGGACAGGTACCTATATACAAAAATCCATGAGATCGTTTCTTTTTCCTTTTTGGTTGAGCTATACGAGTGGATCGTGAAGCTAGAGGATAGCCAAGGAAAGTGGAGACTTGAAGGTTCTATTGTCTAGACCCCAAAGTTAATACAGAGATTGGAAGAATTTGAGGATAAGATCACATGTGCTGTTGATCATTCACTTGATCGCATCGATCTACAAATCCTTGGATCCATCTACAAATCCTTGGCTTGATCCATCTACAAATCCTTCCTTCAAGAACAAGTTTATTAAAAATATATTTCAATGTAGAATGATCAGTGAAGAATGTGAAAGGACCCCCAAGCAAATAATTCCTAAATTTCTGAAGTGAATATACCATGATGAGATCTTCCCTTTTAGTTTTGGTGTAATTCTTTTCAGAATTAGAGAGATTTATGCTAGCAAAATAAAATTGATGATCAAGATTACCTTCTCCTAGTTGCGTCAAGATAGCTCCAAGACGAATATTAGATGCATCAATATGTACATGAAATTATTTGTTCCAGTCTGGATAAACCAATATTGGAGCGTTAGCAAGTTTTTCTTTCAAGGTATAAAATAAAGCATCACATTATTCAATGTACAAAAAACACTCAACCTTCTTTAACAACTTTTCTAATGGCATAGTGATTATTGCGCAATTGCAAATAAAACTTCCATAATACCCTGTATGTCCCAATGTAGACTACAATTATTTAAGATGTATAGGTGATGGTATGTTTAGGACCACCACAAATTTAGTAGGGTCTACACACATGCCATCTTTGTAGACAATATGTCCTAATAAAGTTCTAAATGGAACTGCAAAGATGTTGAGAAATGGAAAGAAGAAATTCCAGTTTAAATTGTACTTGAATTAAACTGTGAATTAAAGTAGAATTATTTTCTCATAACAACCTCAAAATAATTAATTAAGTTTAATTAACTTAATTAATTTAGGAGAATTGGATGTCTTTTAGAAGACATGTATATGTTCTCCCTAACTTATAGGAGTTCAAGATGAGTTATGAATGAGTTGTAATTAGTTAACTTAGTTTATTGAGTTAAGTCTAGTTAAATTAGTCCCAATCAGTCTTAGGAACTAATAGTGAGTAAACAGTCAGTTGGGACACCAGTAACCTAATTAGTGCTACTCTAGTTAAATGAAGATTCCACCATTAGAAACTCATGCATCTTGATTCTAAGAAAGACCCAGTTGAGACTAGAGTGCAGGGACAATGTACTATTGTTTTAGATTTTTTTGAGTTGCATTGATAGTGAATGCAATCAGGAACTGATCCTTGAGGGGTTGTGTTATTTTTAGAGGCTTTATTTCCCTTTAAATACAATCTATTCTTCATAGGAACTATACGTTGTTATAGATACTTGGAGAGCTTGTGAATTGGCTAAGATTTGGCCTTGAGCTTGCTTATGAGTTGGAGATTGAATTTGTTGAGTACTAGGATTGTTCTAGGGAGAAAAAGCATTGTAATTTCATCTCGATTTTCTGGATTAATACAAAACAGATAGTGGGGTTTTGAGTTGTGGCTTTCCCAAGATATTTATTATGTTATGTGCCTTTGATTCTCTTCCTCTATTGATTATTGTTTGCTCAATATTTATGGGCTTCCACTGTAAATAGTAGAAGTAGATTCTTGTCTCTTGCTTTAACAAATTGCATTAGCTTGTGAATCTATAGGTTTTTACTACATGGTATCAAAGCAAGATTGTTTTTTGGGCCGAGAGTTTGAAAAGAATTTCTGAGCATTTATGTGAAACAATTTCATAAACAAATTGTAGATTTGGATTCTTTGGGAAAAGATACCCAAATTCAAAAAAACAATTCGCTGAATCGGAGTTCAGATGAGGGAGATATCGTTGACTTAAAATAAGCTCTCTAGAGGAGATTTCGAAGTTTTGAGTTTTTGGGTTATAGGTGAAAGTCGAATTTGCATACATAGTACAGGATCAACAGATGGCATTTCATGGGTTGAGGCATGAGTATGCCCTTGAAGGCAGCTCAAATTTTATAACCTGGAGGGACAAGATGGATGTTGTGCTGGAAGATAATGGCTTGAAGGAATTCGTTGATCAAGAAGTCCCCAAGCCAACAACTACAGATGCATAGAACTTGGCAGAATGGAAAAACTGTGTCATGAAGGCAAGGTAGATAATCCTTGAGGGAGTTCAAGACCACATTGTCTCGAGTCTCCATGGAAAGGAAACTACGCATGCTCTGTGGAAAACATTGAAAGATTTGTATCATAATAGCAGTGCTCAAAGGAAGTTGGCACTGAAGGATAAACTCCGTGAGGATATGGTGAGCCTTGCTCTTCTTGGACTCCCAAAGAGTTGGCATAGTTATCAAGACTATGTCAATGGTCGGGAGAAACTTCCAGATTGGGAATGACTGTGGTTGGACTTGATCTAGGATGAGATCAGGAGAAACACTAATGATGGATCTTCATCAAAGACTGATGATGAAGAGAACTGTGCCTTAGCGATGAAGGAAAGGAGGGGCAAAGGTAAAATTTCTCATTCCAAATTAGATTCTTATGATGGAGTTAAGAAGAAGGACATGATGAAAGTTAAATTTTTTCATTGTCACAAGATGGGTCAATTTGTTACAAATTTTCCATTGAAGAAGTCTAAGAAGAAGTCCTCAAGAGGAGTGGCGGGTGAGACTTTGACCTCCCAATTTGAATTGGAATTTTCCATCATTGCATAAATGGTGTCTTCAATAACGAGAAGTGTCTGGTAGTTAGAAAATGGAGCTTCTTTCCACAGGACTGACGACAAAGATTTGTTCAGTGCAAATGGAGGAGAAATATCTCAAGATGCATATTGAGATGGGTGATGATGGTAAGTATATTGTTATTGGTGTGTGGGCACTATTAGTTTTCAGAGGGAGCATTATGCTCCACTCATCTTGAAGAATGTTATGCACGTACTCAGATTGATGAAGAAATTGGTATCTGTTGCCATGCTTGAAGATAGAGGCTATTATGTGATCTTCTCAAAAGGAAAGGTGTTCCTTCAACACATAGTCATGGGTCAAGTAAAGAAGATAGGGATTCAGGTGAAGAGTCTCTATAAGCTAGAGGTAGAGGAGTGTGTTGCCTTGAGTTCAAAAGCAAAAAAGATGCAGAGTTGAGATGTTGGTGACTTGTGGCACAGGTGATTGGGCCACTTACATCATGGGGCTTTGAAGATATTGTAGCAAATCTCTATCGGTCTTCCCAAAGGTACACTTGAGAAGGTTGATACATGTAAGGGTTGTACTTTGGGAAAATACACCAAGTCTTCCTTTGGAGATAGAGACAGTCGAGAAGAGTCTATTCTGGAGAGAGTCCATTCAAATGTCTGTGGACCATTCTCGATGGTATCCACTGCCAAACACAAGTATTATGTTATATTTGTAGATGACTCTTCTCGTAAATGCTGGATACTTTTCATGTAGAGGAAGGATCATACATTCACAAAGTTCTGTGAATTCAAAGCATTGGTTGAGAAAGAGTTAGGAAAGAAGGTTAAAGCTCTACAGAGTGATAATGGTGGAGAATATGTCTCCAATGAGTTTAAGAACTTTTGTGCAGTGGAATGAATTAAAAAAGAGTCGACGACACCTCATAACACTCAACAGAATGGCGTTGTTAAGAGGAAGAACAAGAGCATAGTAGGGGCAGCAAGGGTGATGTTGCATGATCAGGGTCTACCACTACACTTGTGGGTTGATGCATGCAACATAATGGTTTATGTTTAGAACCATAGCCCACATCAGATACTTGAGAGTAAAACACCAAAGGAAGCTTATTCTAGTAAGAGGCCAGATGTTGATCACTTTAGGATTTTTGGGTCACCAATTTATTGCCATGTGACCAAAGATGCACAGAAGAAGCTTGACCCAACAATAGAGTTGGGGATATTTGTGGGGTACATTGATACTCCCTTCAACTATCAGGTGTACATGCACACTTTATCTAAAAATGGATATTAAATCAAGAAGGGAAGGTATTACAGACTCATGTGCAGGAATTCCTATATTATTTAGTGCAATGGATCAAAAATATTGTGAATAATATAGACAATGAACAGTTATAAAACATATAAAACATAATAAACACACACATCAACACAACAAATAATCAAGGAGTTCACCAAACTTCCTGGCTACGTCTCTTGGTCCAACTTTTAGTGTCGACCTCTATATTATGTCTTTAAGAATAGAGTTTACAGGTGTGAGCTCAATTAGAACCATAACACAACAACAATGATATTACACAAGGATTTCACTCAAAAAATTCAAGTCTAAAGAGTGCACAAACTCTCCCTCTTAGTGCCTCTGATCAACTATTTGTAGCTGTGTGTTTCTTTGACTCTCTGTCACCCCTCTGTCTCTGAGCAACTACAACTTGTTTTTGTTTTGTTATAGGATGGATTTTTAAGCTTATCGACGATGTCCGTTCGCCTCCATTTCGGGCTCTTTGGCTTCCTCTTCTATCCATTCACCTTCCTTTCGGCGTTGGACATGTATTGTTAAGAAAAAATGCTTAAGGCATAAGAATTCCTTTGTATTTTGATTTTATAATAGAAGTACACCAAAAAACACAAAAATCTGACAAAACATTGCATATTGGATTTCAAATTTTAAAAGAAAACAATCTACAAGGAATCAACCTAAAATACAAATACTCCTAAAAGTAAATAATGAAACTAAACTGAACAGTAAACAAAATAAATAAATAAATAAAAACCTCCTTCAGTGTAGGGGCCCTCTGCAACTGATTGAGTTGAGTTGCTAACTAGCTAAAGATACTATTTCAAATGATCACTTGGTCAAACACGGCTTCATATTATTAACAGGAAAATAAGTTCCAAATTACAGAGTTGTAAGTCTGAGCTTAATACATACAAAAATTCAAACTCTTCTTAGTTCTGTACAATTGATATTTAAAGAAACATTCCTAACTATCTTTTGAGAGAATTTAGCTACAGGTGGTCTCCACGTATTATAATAGATCTGTGTGAATGGTTGATCAGCTACAGGTGATTTTAAGTCAGCAATATGGTTCCATGAAACTATTATCACCAGTGGCTGGTTCGAGTTAATTCTGCAACAAAATTGTCGGATTTATTAATTAGCCACGAAGAGTGGACACAGAGTCCTATTGCTCCCGGGTTTCTTCATTTGTCTCCACCTTTGAATGTGGTATTGAGCTAGCATTTTTTGTCAATCTGGGCTAGATGACTATGATAGGATCCATGTCGAGATGATTCTAGAGATTCCCATGTGGTCGGTTTCCTCATTTGACACCTGTAACCTGTCAACCATGGAAGTAGCTATGGAACACATGGTTAGCTGCAGAGTAGGCTACGTTCCATAGCTAATTTGCAAAAACTTATTTCAAATAGCAAAAACATAAAAGTATAACATGTCAATCATTTAATGTCTTCCTTGAGACAAAATATATCATTTATTAGTGATGGGGATCTGTCTTTTATGGAAAAACAAGAGAAATAAGTGAGAAAAGTTGTCAAAGAGAGAGTAATTCTGAGGTCCAACACACTGTTTTTTACTGATATTAGTTAGGTTGGGTTTAAAGGGTCTATTTTAATTGAGGGATAATTTACTCACAGCAAATCCTAAGTGTAAAGCTTAGTTCGAACCATTTCAAACTTTACACAAAGTTTGAAATAGATCAATTCTCTAAAAGTAACTTCTATTTTAAAACTCTCTAATCAAATGCAAGGCAAAAATGATGCACTTAAGAAGATTTATAAATAATGTTGTATACATTTAGATGCAAAGATATATGGCTAATTCTGATATCAAATTTCATATTATATACTTCAACATATATAACATCCATAAATTTGTGGTCAATGTTGGTTTTCCTTCAATTTTATTGAATATTATCAGATTATGAGTTGACAGTAAATTCATGAATCATACATATATTGGAAAATATATGGCTTGATTTTAAATCATATTTCATGGCATATATTTCTACAAAGACAACATTTAGAAATTTGTCACTAATTATTTTTGGTCTTCAAAATTTTCCATAGATAATCAATATATCATATTCCATAATAACATTCAAGTTGTTAGAATTGTTTATCATAGAGACCAAATATATATTTTGTAAAATTGACTGACAGTAGAAACCGAGCATCTGACAAAATTATCGACAAGAAGCACCTTTAAAATTTGTTTGGCTTTAAAACTAGGTGTTTAGGGCAGGCCAAATGGTTCAACGATTCCCTCAGATAGGAATTGACTGCAAAATAATATCAGTTCTGGGCAATGGTATTAAGTCTCTCCCCACACAGGAATTGAGATGTCAGAAATTGGTGACCCTATTCCTAGGAAAGTTGGAATTGAAATAAATTCCAGAAGCATTTCTACATGGGCTCACTTCTCTTAAGGTGTTGGATATAAGTGGCACATAGTTAAAATAATTGCCATCATCATTATTGGAGCTGAGACCACTCAAATTTCTCAATTTGAGTTGGATTGAAATTGCAAATCTTCATGAAGGTATGGCTAATCTTTCTTCCCTTTAGTTTTTGAACATTAGCCATTCTATCAAGCTAAAGTCATTTCCCTCTCAAATAGGAAAGCTTGGAAGCCTGAAATATTTCAATTTTAGAAATTGTTACAGCCTAAAGGTCATTTTGAAAGAGATTACAAAGCTTCCAAACTGTGAGATTATCCAATAATGATTAAATTCAATCAGGCTTCCAAAAAAATATGCAACATCTATTATTTTCGTCATTTAACCCTGAGCATGTTATTTAAATGATTTGACCTTCACACACTTTTTACTAAATAACACATCTTTTTGGAACATGAATTTGGTTTGTTTCTTTTGAAAGTTGTAAATTATGATTAGAGGTCATGTAGAGTTATTTTATTAGATTTTATTTTTTTAGCAAATAAAGGAGCTATTGGGTGTGGAGCCTGATTATTTTCTATATTCAAAAATACCACCACATTGGACCCCAGTTCAAAATGGGGGCGGCAACGTCGCTCGTAAAATATTCACTGCAGGGGAGGTCCAGGGGGGGCGGTTGCGACATTTGGGAGGCCCCCCCTGGTGGGGGGTTTCAGGGGCAGTGCCCCCGAAGCTAAAAGCAGCTGTAAAATTGCCTTGTAAAAGTATAGTAATTTCTAGTCAATCTGGGTCGTTCATTAGGTGGTTGATCTGACAATAGAACTTATGTTTAGTTTAGGGTTTTTTGCCCTAGAAGGAAACCGCTCTCTTTGTATGAGGGCATTGTATTTGAGGCTATGAGATAGATGTGTATTCTGTGTGAGCGAGAAACAGAGAGGTGAAACTGTGAGAGAAGACAGAGGATATTACAGCAGATTTGTTGTAGGTTGTGTCTCTTCATTTTTCTAGATAATAGAAAGGAAGGACTGGCTGTTCGAGGTGGATGTAGCCCAAACTCGGTGAACCACGTATATCTGTGTCTCTCTTGTTTTGTGCATTTTCTGTGTTTATATTTCTGCAATATTTTATGTGTTCCATTGCTCCGTAATATATA
>APFE030169614.1:167893-181587 GCA_000404065.3 Pinus taeda
TCTTAAAAATAAGTAATTATAAAATTTATTTTTTGCATCTTTACATGCCATTTAATGCATGTTTTGGATTATTCCACATATATCTCTATGTAAAAATGAAAAATACTTTTTTCAAATTTTTAAGAATGCAATCTAAAATAAGCTTTCTCTTTCACTTACTAATGGTAAAGGTTTTTACCAGGAAGATAATGGATGGAATGGGATTAATTGTTGTTTTAGATGTACACATATACAATGAATTCTTTTTATGATAAATATGAAACACTTTATAATCTTGAATACAAAATAAAAATAAATAAATTATGAAATGTATTTTAACAATGTACAATTAGAAAATAGCAGTATTCCAATATTTCTGAAAATTCTAGACTGTCTATATGTCTCTCATTTTCAGACCTTTATCCATGAACTATTTATTAGAATTTAAATTATTTATTAAAATTTATGACAAGCTGCCGAAATAATTAGAGCTTAAACTTATTGTTTGAAATTTAGTATTTACTTTACACTTTGGATATTTCAAAAAAATTACCAATAAAATTTGATTTTGATAATGATTTTGATAAATTCCTTTAGACTAATCACATTATGAAATTTGTTTTATAAAATAAAAAAACTTTATAAGAAACCTCAAATTCAGGCTATGATGTTAGCGTTAATCCACAAGGAATAATATAAGTAAAATTTACATCTCAAATAAACAGTCTTGACATTTTACACCAGCATAGTCTAACTAAATAGTGTTGACATTTTACAACGGCATAGTTTAAAAGATCATAATTTTACTCAAAAGATTGTAAAAATTTCAGCATGATTTTTGAGAAAATTTAGTAAAATTTTTTTAAAATTCGTCAAATTTCAAGATTTTAATTACTATAAAATTTCTGAATCTATTTCTTTTATCTAAAAAACTATTTAAACACTCATTTAAAAAAAACCAGATTTGAACAAGAAAATCAGTACCCAGGCAAAATGGTGGCCTCGGTAGACAACGCTTTCAACAGTGAGGTGTCTATAGTACTTGCATTTATTGGGTGGTCTAGTACAGTGACCATGGTTCAACAGAGTTGGGGTCCTATCCTATAGGAGAGAGGAGAGAGTGACGTGATTAGGTGCGAAGGATGTCATAAAAAATGGGACCGGTCATAACAATCAATATATATCGAGATCAATATACACCACTGATATTTTACAAGGAATAAACATTTTTAAACGGTAACAGTGACCGGTAAGAGAATTAAAACGGTAAATTTGGATTTTAAATTGGCATCTAAATATACGAAAAAAAATAAAAAATTAGATGCAGCAATAACAAATAGTTTAGTAAATAGATATTTGTTTGAAAACTTGTTCCTTAAACTGAGACAAAAGTTTTTGTTATTTATAAGTTTCCTGAGAGTACTTGAGATAAGGAGATAAGAATAAAGAAAAAATATTATACTGAAGTGTTTAATATCACTCATAGTCATCAACCATTAATCAAAAACATACTTAGATGCTAATATTTTTGGAGAGCAAAAATTCTTATTGCTTAGCTAAGGATTAATTCTCATCAACTCAATTGTGAGACAGGGCACTAGAAAAGGCCAAAAAAAGTGTGGGAGGAAATAGAATGCATTTTTTGTTCTTCTTGAAAAATGGAAACAGAAAATCATTTCATTTTATAATGTGAGGCGTTCAGAGACAAGAAGGAAAGTTATGGAGATATGCTCGCAACTAACTATTGGGATAATCTATTTAGCAAGGAGTTAGCTATTGGAATAATCTATTTAGACAGGAGTTTGTTGAGAAGTCTGGAGCATTTATTGTGAGACTTCATAAAAAAGATGGAATACATCAAACAGATGAAGAAACAATCTCTCTCATAAACGTTAAAATAATTTTCTTTCTTTCTTTGATGTTGTTAATATGTACCAAAGCAAGTTCAAAATGATTTACAATTAAGACATTGTCTAAAGTCTAGATATATAAAATAATTTATTGATTATATAAATAAATAGTTTTAAATAACTATTAGATTTATTAAGTCTTGTAAATTTTTAATTCTATTTTCTATTTTGTAATTTTATTATGTAACTTAAAATCAAAAAAATTAGTGTTAAAATTTAATAAAGAAGAAAAGGAGGAAATATAGACATTGTCGTTGAAATATGAAGATATGAATATGGAAAATATTATAATATTTGGAAAAAAAGAGGTTGTAAAGTTTTAGGAAGGAAAGTTATTAGAGTTGTAATTTTTAGTTATGACTAAGATATGATAAAAATTTAATATCAAAAATATAAAATATTTGTCATTTAATGATAAAAAATCTCAAATTTATAAAGAAAAAAATAAAAACAAAAATCAAAAAAACAAAAAAAAATAATTTAATATTTAAAATTCCTACTTAAAATTGCAAATAACAATAACATGTATGAAATATAAATTACCAAATATTTATGATAATTAGAATGAAAAAAAGAAACCTATTAATAAAAATTTTCCGGAAGATTAACTATTTAAATAAAAATTTTACTTTCACAAAAACCTAAAAAAAAAACTTATAATAAATTTGATTAAAATTTGAAATTATATTTGATTTTTTCGAAACACAATTTAAAAAAATGAAGCGTATTCTAAACTTAATTAAAAGGGTCTATATAAGGATGAAAATAATTCAAACCTGACATTAGCGTTAAGCATCATCTTATGATAAAGAACGAAAATAATTCAAACGCCAATTTGACTTTAAATCTTAAAATGAATTAATAATACGCTCTACTAAAACAGCGGTTTATTTAATGTCTTTTCTTAATTGATTTATACTCGTATTAACTGAACTAAATACGCAGGAGAATAGCTATGTAATATGATTGATCGTATTAACTGAACTAAATACGCAGGAGAATAACTATGTAATTATTAACTGAACTAAATACGCAGGAGAATAACTATGTAATATGATTGATCTTTGATATGAAACTTATAAACTATATTAAAATGTCATTCATGAAGTTAAGACATTTAATCAATCTGGATGTATAGATTCATTGTTCATTAGATAGGAAATAGCAAATAATATTTTATAAATTTATATATGATATTTTATGAATTTGCCTAAATTAAAAACTAGTATAACGTCATTAAAAAATATTATTTGCAGGGAAGATTTGAAATTCCAGAGTGGCAGTGGTCCACAGCAGGGATTGAATAGTAACGCTAAAGCTGAGTTTCCGACGTTTAGTTCACTGAACTCTTTCTTGTCAAAATATTTTAATTTGGAAAATGAAGAATTAGGGTTATAAATAATTTTTCTGAATTTTGATGTATAGGTAGTTTTGCAGGACATTTGAAGTGAGTATTTGGTGGGTTTTTTTGTGGGCTTGTAAAACTGGGCAATATGAATGTGGTGTATTCATTGTTATTGAATATGGTAAGTATTATCACTTTTGGTGGTAGCGTGGTACTGGGTCTAACAATAGGGTAGAGATCATCACATTATGAAGGCTATTATTCACTGCTAGCTGGTTCAACATTAACACTGCATATTTTTAGGACTCTAAAAGATGCATAGATAGGATCAAGGGATTGTCATGACCAAGACATCTGAAATGAGTATCCAATTTTTTTGATGGGGCTTGTAAAACAGGACAAAACTGAAGTGGTGTACTAATTGCTACTCAACCTGGAAAGTATTATCACTTTTGGTTGCAGGGTGGTACTCGTTCCAACAATAAGGTGGAGATTATCACATTATGAGGGCTGGCAAGTATTGTCACTTTTGGTGGCAGGGTGGTACTAGTTCCAACAATAGGGTGGAGATCATCACATTATGATGGCTACTATTCACTGTGAGTTGGTTCAACATTAATGCTGCATATTTGTGGGGACTCTAAAAGATGCATAGATTGGATCAAGGGATTGTCATGTTTCCAACCTCCCCATCTAGACAGGTAATTTTGCAGGACATCTGAAATGAGTATCCAGCTTTTTTGATGGGGCTTGTAAAAGTGGACAATATTGAAGTGGTGTACTCATTGCTACTGAACTTGGCAAGTATTATCACTTTTGGTGGCAGGGTGGTACTGACAATGCTATTAAACTTGGCAAGTATTATCACTTTTGGTGGGCTACTGAACTTGGCAAGTATTATCACTTTTGGTGGCAGGCTGGTACTGGGAAATCATCACATTATGAGGGCTGCTATTCACTGCTAGCTGGCTCAACATGAACACTCTGCATATTTTTGGGGACTCTAAACAATGCATAGATTGGATCAAGGAATTGTGATGTTTCCAACCTCCCCTTATTATCTCGCTTATTAGATAAAACATCGGTACCTTGATAAGCTCATTCCAGCGTATTGATTTTATAAGCTCATTCCAGCCTATTAATTTTAATCATATTTACAAAGAGCAGAACATCATCTCTAACTTACTCTCTAAAAAAAACATCTCAATATCTCTTAGAGTCATATACTACGCTGCATTCAATAGAGATTCCAGATTTAACTTTGGTACTATTCCTAAATAAATAAAACTATTATATAATATTTTCTATATTTCTATTTTGTCTTTTGTAATTAAGCATGTGCTGAACTTTAAATGAACATACAGTAGATAATAGTATCTCAGAACAGACTTTAGTATTTTTTGTTTGGTAATAGTATCTCAAAACAGACCTTGGTCATTTTTTGTTCGGCATTTTTTGTTATTAAGCTTGAATATATATCCTTGGATAAAACTATATAATTGTGCTTTCTTTACTTAATATTATAGAAACGTTTTTTTTCTATAAAAAAAATATTTTTCCTGAACTTGGAAATATTATGCTTACAAATAAAACGCCAGAGGCTCAATTAGGTAGTGACTACAAGGATCATCATTATGTACTCACGAGATTCATAACAAATGTTGGCTAAAATGATGTAGAACTATGTTAAAGAGATGTTTAGATAATAATTTAGGATATTTATCCCAGTCAATTTATTGTTGATTTTTTTAATGGTTTTTTAGGATTAGAATGATTAAAAATTTTCAATTTAAACTCAGTCAAATTAGATTTGTTGTTGTAATATATTCTTAAACGTTTAAATTTAGTTAAATTGTCTATACAAATTTGACAATTTTGGTTTAGTTTTCATCCAATTTTGGTTTAGTTTTCATCTTTTTTTGTATTGCAGAGAAGGAGGTTTATGAGGTGGGGCTATTTTATGAATTCCTGGTAACTTAAGAAAACTGGGCTTTTGGATGTCTTTTTTTTCTTGTGATTTTTCTGTTTATTTTTTTTCTTTATATGATAACAATAAGTTCAATTTGGACTATATATGGTTGAATTTCTTAAACTATATAATAAGTTTTTTTTACTTTTTATTTTTCTTGGTATTTTTTATTTTTCTTGGTATTTCTAATTATGAGATAAAGTTTTTTATTACAAATTAGTGACTTTTGAGAATCTTCAAGGTTTCTAAGATAATTTACTTAAATAATTTATTACTAGAGATTTTGTAAAATTTTATATAATATAAATTATTTAAAGATTTTTAATTAAAGATATAGATAGATATTTTACTAGAGATATAGATTTAATGTTACTAGGTTAATGCATGAAATGTTGAAATAATTGAAGTGAAAGAAGTCAAGCAATAATTGAAATTAAAGTCAAAGAAGCCAAGCAAATAACATATCATCTACACAATGAATGCAAGATGCACCCTAAGAAGATCCAAATATTTGAAAGCCAACTAGAACATGAGGCCTGTTCTAAGTGATTTTCTTCTCGATAATGAAATTCGAATACCCAAAAAAAATGCATTTGCTATGGAGTTGCTATGGATGTTATGGCCAATATGGCTACCAAAGGATCTTCTAGTATTTTTATTTTGCATCAATATCCCACTCTTAAATGCTATGCTCAACTATGGAAAAATAAACAATATAATAGGAATAAAAACCCTTCTTATCCAAGTGGTTCAATATTTAACGCAGCCTAATAGTAGTATAGGATTAGGGTTAGAGATTTTGCATGCCTTATCCCTTAATTAACGTAATGAATTTGGATCATCTAGAATATTTTTGCAAGTCCATGTATGTGACTAGCTCCACATGTGTGAGTAATGTGAGTTGACATGGCATCCACTAGATACCCTGGTGGTAAAAAAGATAGATCAACTTGTGGGAGGCATAAGTTCTAAGTATGAACTCTAGTTTAGGTGATTTTCAAACCATATTTTAGGTATCAATGTGCAAAACAACATCAAGAGTCAAAGAACTTCACTAACAAAGATTTGAACCAGAAAACAACTATTCAAGGCCTCAAATATGATCTAAAAGTTTTTGGACCTCAAACCACTAAAGTAAGACTTGCGCCTAAAATGGGTCCTATTAGCCAATAGCTCTAATTTTTCCACCCAAAAAAATAGATGAAAAATTATGATAATGGTTCATTTTGAATCAATCTCCTAATGCTTGCAAATAGTAGATGCCATTTCAGGGGTTGATCTTAGTGCCTCTCTAGTTCATATTTTTCCCTAACTATTTTTTTTTTTTTTCACTAGTTTGAAAGTGATTTGATAATCCTCCTTTGTTTTCTCTATTTTTTCATTTAGTGGATTCGTAGAAAAGTGATATGATGGAATATTTTATGATGGAGAGGCTAGAGAGGATGCTTATCAATATTTCTTCACAAAGTGGTCATATGTATGCCACTTGTTGCATTTGAAAGATAATTATTCAATCATCAATAGGGGAATTTTGAGATAAAAAATGGATTTTTGAAAAAAAAACATTATCAAAATCAATTTTAAAGAACCATTAGGGTTCAAGATGATAATGTCAACCATAAGGCTAAATATTTTTGGAGGGAAAGCAAGAAAACTAATTTTTTAACCATATTTTTAACTTTTCTTCTTATAGGCTTACTCAAATTTAAAGTGTAGGCATTCCTTGGATGTGAAATTAAATCTCATATCCAATGAGTACTCTCTATGCATACCTTTGGAATCCATGGAGAGATAAACTAGAAATACATAGAAAAATATGTTTCTTTCATGTATTTACAATATATCTCAACAAGTGTCTATCAAAAACATATAGAATGAGTCATTGGATGCAAAAATTAATATTACTTTCAATGTTTGCCAACACTTGAAATTTGAGTAAACCTATAAGAAGACAAGTAAAAAATACAATTAAAAAATTTAGTTTTCATCATTTCCCTCCAAAAATGTTTACCCTTATGGTTGAAATCATCATCTTGAATCATGCATATTCATTAAAGTTTAATTTGATAGTGCATTTTTTACCTCGGAATTCCCCTAATGATGGTCAAATAATTACATTTTAAATGCAATATGTGACATACATATTACCACATTGTGATGAATTGCCAATAAGCCTCCTCTCTAGTCTCTCCATCATAGAATATCCAATAGTAGCACTTATCTGTGAATCATAGAATGAAAAATTAGAGCAAAGAAAGGAGGATGATAAAATATATTTCAAGATAGTGAAAAGCAAAAAAAAAAAAAAAGAACTAGTGCAAAACATGAACCAGGAAGCCACTAAGGTCAACACTTGCAATGGCATTAACTACTTACAAGCATTATGAGACTAATCCAGAATGAATCATTATCATAAATTTTCTTCAATTCTTTGGGTTGAAAATTTAGAGTTATTGGCTAATCAAGTCCATTGTCAGGGAAAACCTTCCCTTGGTAATTTGGTGTCAAAATTTTTTTAAAGCCCATTTCCAACCTTAAATAATTGTTTTTCAAGACAAAAAATTGTTGACAAAGTTCTTTGCCTCTTCTTGTTGTTGTTCTACACATCAAGATATTTTTAATGCTATGAAAATCACCTTAATCAGAGTTTGTATGCAAAACTTATGCCTCCTAGAAGTTGATTATCTTTTTTATCACCATGGTATCAAGTGGAGGCCAGGTCAACTCGCATTAGTCACACATGTGAAGCTAGTCACATATGTGGACTTTCAAAAAGATTCTAGAGGGTCCAAAACCTTTATATTAATTGAGGGTTGAAACATGTAAATACCCTAACCCTAACCCTACATGATTATTAGGCTATGTCAAATATTGAACCATTATGATAGGAAGATGTTTCATTCTTATTATATTGTTTATTGCTTTAGGAAACATGGTTTTTCATTTATTTACAATTTATCTCACTCAAATTCTATCAAAAGTATGTAGAGTGAATACTCATTGGATGTGACGTTTAACTATACATCTAATGAGTTCCTACACTTGAAATTTGAGTAAACCTATAAGGGCATAAGTTGAAAATATGATTAAAAAAAAAAACTTCCCCTTTGAAAATTCACAACTCCTATTTTATGACTACTATTTTATTATTTTTCTTATGATGTTCACTTTAGATCTCAAATTCCCCCCTAATTAGAAAAATTAATGTAATAGGTTCAATCATCTAGCTAGAGAACCATGGTATTTTAAAGTCCCTTGTGCAAAAATTTCCCCACACATATGCAAGTGTAGGATTGTTGTCCCTCATTTGATTCCACTAATTAATGAATTTTCCCAAGTTATTGAAAACAACTTGCAAGGTTTATGTGTACCAAAATATCAATAGTAATGGGGAAAGGTGAACCCAAACAAGGAATAAAGTGATACCCTTTGTTATATCAATGTAAGGGTTCTGGTAAAGCCACAGTAGCTTTGATGTCTTGACACTTTTGGACTAGCCATTATGCTCCATCATCTTAATGAAAAGGGAATCCTAACATAAGACCTATTAATATGAAAAGACAAAAACTAAAAGTAAGGATTAGCTTATGAGAAGGTTAAATAAAATATAACCTTATAAAGAATGTAAAGATAAAATTAAATAATAATAATAACAAAATAATAAGATAAAGAAACAAAGATAAATACTATATAAAATAATAACAAGGTTATATAGAATTAAAGAATATAGTTATCTAAATATAGTAAAATAAAGATTAGACTTATATATAATATAATTATTATAGTCCTAAATAGAAAATTAAAGTTAATAAGTTTTATATAAAGATTGAACTTATATCAATTAATCTTATGGGGAGGAATAATAGGACTAATTTCCTTGGGATCCATTGGCAACTTGCATTTTGGTACTGAAACCCTTACTAATCTTTCAGGCATCATCACAGCTAAGCTTGTTATGGTGTTTTCAATCTCAATTACCTCACTAATTTTCCTTTTCGAGTAATGGATGATATTGGCCAAACCTTAATATCCTCAATGAAAATATGGTGTTTGGTCCTATTCGAGTGATTTTCCAATATTGAGGAGAGAACCTAGTTAGGTACAAAATAGAATGATATTATAGTCTATTATGTATAAATTCACCCCATTAAATATACATGGAATAATCAACAATATTTATGGAACAATGCATCAAAGAAACATGATTCAACAAGATATTATTAGAGATAAAAGACTACAACAAATTGGAGAATTCAACAACAAAATCACATGGAATCAAAGGAAAGTAAAATATGAAATAACCATCTATCAAGGATTAGGATAAAAAAGAATTGATTTTGGATCAATGGATCATAATCAATTATAACAAGTAGGAATATAATGAAACCCTACTACTTGTTTTCGACGCATGTAACTACAAAGCTTTGAGAACATTTATTTTCCAAGGAGGATACTATGATTTGATCCCAAGGGAGGACATATATTGTTTAAATTCATATATAATGGGGTAAATTTATATGTAATCGAGGTTTTCCTAAAGCATGCATGTGGAATGAGTAAGAATAAGTATATATAGAGGCAAGTAAATATAGGGATTATAGAGACATGAACATATGAATTACATATATGACTATATTAGGGTTAAATGGAGGGGTTCTCTTATGCTTTCAGTTATCATGTAACTCATCTCTTTTATCTTTATGTGTGTTTTTTACTTATCACTAGAGGAATTGGAAACTAGGTCAGTCTCATACTCACATGACACAGGGTCAATTTTGACTACTACCACTATAACCTCTAGTTGAGGATTATGTAGATGGGACACCCATGAGGTTTTGTAGTGGTGACCTATTCGGTCCTTCGTTTTTGGTAAATTTTGATTAAGTTTTGACTAGAAAAAGGTTGTGGAAATGACTAGCATGAGTGGAAAACTAAAATGGTAAAATAGGCTAGACATCGAGATCAAAAATAAGGTGATGACCAAAAGAAGAAAGTAGTTATCTTGGTACTTGATAAAGTTGCAGAAGAAGGGCCAAAATGCTAGTTTTGAAATGATCAAGAAGATATGGACCAAAACAACTAGATTCCGTCAAAGGTATCAAAGTGATCAAAGTGATCAAAGTAGACCAAATCAAGCGAGAAAGAAAAAAGCAATGGAGAAAATCTATAAAAGGCTATAAGAAATAGGCTAAACAAGAGAGAGAGATTGACATATGTCGAGATGTCGTTGTAATGAAGTTTGAATCTTTATGTTTATCACTTTATTATACTTGGGTTCTATTGTAATTTGCTGTGATATGATTTTGAAAGAACTCACGGATTATCATAGATATGTAACATATTGGTCTTATATCAATAATAAAATAAGGAGTTGCAGGGATTATTGACTTTTCCACGTATATGGAATGATTGTGATTCAAATGGACACTTTAAATTTTTTGTTATGATGTTTTGATGCGTTATCTGTTATTTACTTATGCGAATGCTTTAATCTTAAGTATATGAACACATATGAATAATTGTGTGAATTTTCGTGTAACTATTTAAATATTGAACAATTTTACTGTTGGTCCATCATCAATATGATCTATTAGTTCTCTTCATTTTTAGATGTCTCAGCACGCCTCAGGTGAGACATTTCTCCCTTGTGTAGGAATGAAAGTGTCAACGTTGTGTTAGACTGCAACGAAGTCTTTTGTTGGCAACCAGTGGTCGAGCCCTGGGTCTTCTAAGTAAAATTTTTCACCAACAAATGTTTCTGTTGCCGAGACCCGCATATTTTTTAGGGGATCTAGATCATGGTGTAAAGGATTCTCAAATGTGAAAACCAAGATTATTGGTATGAGATGCTTGATTCATTTATATTACGCTCAATTGAGATAGAAGAAATTAGGGTGGGTTAAGGAGGAGATCTTGTTCGCAGAACTTGTGTGCGACCAATACAAAATTTTATGGTGTAAGTTCCTGAAAGAGTTATACAACCAGTTGAGTAGATTGAGGCACAAAGCTGGGATTGGTTGTCGTGGTTGCATAATAAAAAATTGGACCAAAATTTACCTATCTGCATTGCATTTGTTGGATATTGAGTTAACCAAATCTGTTGATTTTTTTGTCTGAGTAACATTAGAAGGTCACATTAATGAATTTGTTGTGGACAATGACTAGCATTTATCCAAAACAGAAGCAGTGTTCAAGTACAGTTTGTGAGGAAGACTTTTTAAAAGAAATCACCCTGTGGATGAAGGTGTTTATGGTTGAAGAAATATTATTAATATTTCAAGATACCAACATGGTATCTTAACCCTAGGTAATAGGGGTAGGGTTTAGGGAGAGATGCTCCTCAGTTGAAAAATATAAGGGGATATTTTGATGGATGTGGAGGAGTGTTCCAGAGCTCAAGATTTTAGGGAATTAAGAAGGGAACAGATAGTTGACGAGTGGCGAGAAAAGAAGTTGCAAGAGATTCAAAGGAGGAGAAGAGAGTTGTAGTTGATAGGTGAAGCTTTGGGTAGTCTGAGGTTGTGGATAGGAGGAATTACTAGCCCAGTGCTACAAAATAGTGAAATAGGATAAGTGTCTCATTATGGCGAAATAAGAGCAACCAGAGGAGGTGTGATATGAGATCAAAATAGAGGAAGCGGATCTGACCAAGAGTCAGGAGGAATCTAGATTCCTGAAAAATCAAAACAACCAATTACGATGAGTGATGAGTGTACTCCTGTAGACAAAGACATGACTTTTGTAATGAGACAATTATTATTTAAATATGACTCAATACTCAAAAGAAGTAGTCCACATAACAATATTGCAACTAACTCTCTCCCCAATTTTTCCCTGGCACTCTATCAAAATCTTGTTAATTTTCTTTACAAATTAGCTGAAACTTTAATGTTTCAAAAAATTTATAGAAGATACATAGCTAGTAGTTCTAGTGGAGCTAATAGTTTTGGTAGTAGGATTCAAAGAAATTCTACAACATTTTCACAACCAAGCCTACAAGGTTTTGTGTTAATTTTTCTGGTCAACTTGTCATGGTCAAGAATGTAGAAGGTTCATTCACTCAGTACCTTGAATTTTTAGGGTGAGGAAACAAAGACATTAAGCAGCATTGGTACTTATGCAAAGCCATTTGGAGGGATAGAAAATCTTCAGATGCTACTAAGATCAATGAATTTTAGACAACTTTCTAGGATAGAGAATGCAAATGGTTTATTAATTGGTCTAATTTGAATCCAAATCCAACTCTTGATGTGATTAAGCGAGATTTTATTAAAGAATTCAAGCTTCCCCATATAAATTATCATGGTTTAGTATAATTATGGGATATTAAACAACGTGAGGGTGATACTTCATGGGAGTGCATGCAGAGGTTTAAATATTCAATCATGAAACTCACCTATCTCATTTATCCCCATCACCAACGAGATTTGTTCATTAAATCTCTATTATCATTGACTAGAACTCATTTGACAGAAGAAAAGATCGACACTATATAGGATGCACTAGAACAAGCTATGAACATTGAAGCAATGGCGGTATATCCACATGAGTATAGGCTAGGTACTACTTCTAGTGATCACGCTATCATTAGATTACAACATCAGATTTTTGACTTAACAAAGAGGTTGAAGGATATGCATAATCCACAACCTCCGCATCCACAATTATAGTGCACTAATTTCCATGTTGAGGGAGATCATGCCACTAAGTGCCCAAGGTTGTGGAGTTTTGATCCATCTACTCTACCTATAGGACCACCTCCATCACCACTAGGACCTACTGTCAGAGTTATGCAATTTTCCACAAGTGTCCCATATCAGGGGAACACACAATATTATGCATTTCCTAATATTCAAGGTACATCAACTAATGAATATTTTGATATTGGTTGCACATATGAGCATGTCAAAGAAGCAAAGTTTTACCCCAAAAAAATGTCTTTTGATGCCTCAAAGCACTCCTGTAAGGTTTCAGAACCTGTTTCACCAAACTAGGTCCTGCCGGTAAAAATAGTCTTGTGAGCTTATTCCTCCACTTTTTACACTCCAAATGCATCGAGATGGATGAAAGACAATATAATGATCCAATTTTGATTAGAAAAATCCATAGAATTGAAACAACAATTGCCAACATGGCCAAAGGAATTTTTTTATCCAAATGCCCCCTTTTTTACCTTTTTCCTTCTTGTTGTTTTTACAAGTGTTCCAACTGCTATTTTCTATTATTTATGTTTACTCAGTCCATTTCTTAGCCCGCTTAAAATCCCTCATTCATTATCATTTCACCCTCAAGAGCAAGGGTCTAACATATTTCAGCGATGGCCTTTTCTGGCTCATATGCCCAACTCGAGCCTTTTTCATTTTTTTCCATTGGTCTTTATTTATATGTAGGGCCTCACTCAGACTGCATAATTCTCTTCTCCAGAGCTCCATGGTTTTCCTTCCACAACCAATAAATTCTCTCTCTCTCTCTCTCTCTCTCTCTCTCTCTC